>JAOWBP010034464.1:0-21522 GCA_028571105.1 Tragopan temminckii | reverse complement strand
GATCTTAGAGGTCTTTTCCAACCTTAATGATTCTGTGATCGCTTTTTTCAATTGAAGTATCTACCTGCCTTGCATGTTACACACTTGTACAGACAGTGAGAGAACTGTGCTTTAGGAAATAGCAAAGAGTGCATTCAACACCTGGCTGATAACTCTGATTCTGGTTTTCACTGGGCCATTGATTCTTACGTTTCAGCTACAATTCAGATAGTGCTGTGTTGTCATCTCTAGATGGGCTGAGATTACAGCCTCTTAATAAGGGAGTTATGTTTTTCCATTTAGTACATTTACAGCACAGAAATAAACAAAAGGAGAATAAACAAAACTACCTCTTTGCTTTGATCAAGGCAATTTTTATTTACCACAACAGGAATTGGAATCTTGGGAGCATAAAAAGTGGATTTCTGTCGTGGAAAAGATTTTTCTTCTTTTCAAGCTAAATTGAGCTCTAAAGCCAGCAGTTATCATGAAAGATTCCCTCCTTCAGAAACTTACTTTCTATGACTCAAAATTTTCAGCTCAGTAAACATCATTTTGAACTTATTTTTTGTAGAAAAAGAGAGTATTTTGAAGTGATAATCTTTTTCCACTCTGAAAACTTTTTTCTCCAGAAATGACTCCAAACAGCAATCCATTGAAATCTGTGTAGATTTTAAAAAATACATTCCACTAGTTCACTCTTCTTTCTAGACACAGCTGTTCAACAAATGTTGTTTGAACAGCACTCATGGCATCTATATGGGTAGATATGAGGAAATATATTTTGTTTTTATGTTATGATCAGGACAGTTCAGTTGTTAGAAAACTTTATCTACAATAAGTATGTCATCTTCATCAGAAGACAGAATTTGAGGTGGTCTACTTTCCTGTTTTTTGTGGTCGGTAAAACAAAATAAAAATGCCCAAGTTCATTTAGCAGAGATAGATCTTGGGCAATACAATAAAGCTTAAATGAAGAACTCTTCTTTCTTTCCCAAGTGCATTCAGAAGCTGCAGCCTGTTTTTGTTGTGGTTTTTTTTTTTTTTAACATATAACTGTATGGCTATTAAATGCAGTGGCAAACACTTGTAAGAGTTGATCTGCCTTTAGAAACTCATTTTTCCCCTCTGTATAAGTATCAGAGAGTGAGAGTAGAGTGGACTATTCCCCAAGGAAGAGATAACTTTCACCAGTACTTTCACAGACCTGTAATTAAGACATTTAAACAAATATATTTTATTTTACACCTCTATTCATGTTCTGTTAGCCCTGTACTGCACTGAGACCAAAATGCAATCTCAGCAGATTTTCTGCAGTCCTTTCCACCTCAGCGAAAGATGTCTCTCCCTTTTATTTTCCAGCCATTACTATCTCAGCAAAGCTCCTTTATGGGATAATCAAAGGAAAACATACCGGAAATTTCTGTCATAACTTCAGGGTTTTATACCCTCCGTCTCAAACAAGGGCCAGATGCATACTCTAAGGTTGAGTCATGGTGAGGGACTTCTTGATTATATAATTACAATTTTTAATTAGTGTGAGAAAGTTTAATTGATCCTGAATAGTGGGAAGCAGTTGACAAATTACAAATGCTATGCCAACAGAAAAGCTACTGCTATAAGGAAGGCACTTTTACAAACTCTCTTTTATAATCTGCTACATTTCCAAGAGATAGTTTTTTCCAAATGTCTTTGTGCATGTGGGATTACTATCAGCTTTGAAGTTTAAATCATTTTTAAGATCTGGCTGAGGCAAATTAGATAAGAAGGTGGCTATGCAATTAAACTAATAATTTGGAAAGTTCTCATGGATGTTTGATCCAACTGCTTACCTTGATAAAATGGTGCCAACACTATACTGACTTATTTTTTTACCTATAAATTTTGTTGCTGACAGATTTGATAGGTGTGTGATTCAGTGCTTAGCGCTGGTAACGTGTTTCATTCAGTTTCTGAATAGTTGTCCAAGATGGAGGCTCTGGCAAGACTCTTGTGTTGTAAACTGACTTCCAGATGACTTGGCCACACTCACTGAGCTGTTTTGATGCTGTTTTCCAACTCAGCCCACTGAAACAGGGATCACTGACATCTGCTTGAGGTAGTGCCAGACCCCTCAAGTCCTACATGTGGACACAAGTCCCACTTCTCTACTCCTCTTCACACCCACCTGCCAGGGCCTCATTGTGACTGTGGGGCAGAAGGCTGCGCTGCAGCTGGGAGAAGGCACCACACAAAGACAGATGCTACAGCAACTGCCACTCCCACTGTACACAGTTTCCCTGTGCCATCTTCATCACGTTGCCTGGCATTCTCATCACCTACCTTCAGTGCCTGATTAAATGCCTGCCCCCATCCCTAAGCCCAGTGCAGGTTTCCTGCACATCAGGATTTTGCTAACTCCAGGCGTCTTTTGTGCTGTACTGCCAGATCTGCATCTTCTTTTAGATTATGTGGGTTTGGACTGTCAATCACTTGCTGACAAATAAATCAGTTTGTGGAGCCAAGTGGTTTTGTAAAATGCTTTCTGAATCATATCAACCAGATGCCTTTACAACGCCGCATTTGTGACCAAGACTTGACAAAAGTAAGGGATTTTCAAACTAAAGAGTATCTTTGTTTTTTAAAGAGTATCTTTCTTTTTAAAGAGTAAAAAACATTTTGAAAAGTCGGCTAGTTGTATGAAGCAGTGGCAGGCAGCTGGGGTGGTGTTTGTGCATATATCTGCTGTGGAGAAACTCAAGCACTGATATTTTCACTTTTTAAGAAAAAATGAAGTCTCATCTGTATTTACAAGACAAAAGAGGCAAACTTTGTTCAGATGCCTTTCATGAAGCTTTTGGGAGACGAGCCCCTTTGGTTTGATCAGCAAGCAAGAGGGTTTCACTCCAAGAGAAGTGAGATACCTGTGTCCTTCTGAGAATCCTAATATTTCTCTTCTGCTTGTTTGCCTCTTTGGATATTGTTTGTCTGATATTTTTAGAAGTCTGCCCTTGTTTGCCTATCATATACACACAATAAGACTGCGGCATTATCTCAGTGTTCTAGACCTGGAAATGGAGATCCACAAGGAACAGTCCCACTGCATTAGAGCAAAGATCTCATAACCCAGGACACTCTCTTGGGTGGTGTCAGTAATGGAAGATTTAGGACAAGGCTGTAAGAAACATATCTAGAGTTGTATTTCTCCTATTTTGTCTTCGCAAGTCCTAGCAACTGTTAGCATAGGGACTTTTTGCGGCAGAGATACATCCAGGGGGCAGTGCTCAACAGCCATCAAGGGAGAAGTCAGCTAATGACTGAGAAAGGATCAGACCCAAACTGAGAGCCTTTTGCCTGGTAGGCTGGTTCCTTGTAAAAGGTATCTGAACCGTGGAATCAAGTTTACCTTAGCTCTGAAATCTCCCAAAGGTGAAAGCGCAGAACACCTCCAAGACAGAGCTCAACCTGGTTTCTAAGACAGAAGATTTTCATGTAGAATCTCAGAAAATTCAAGTTTTCTGTCTGGAACTCAGATCTACTGAAGTGAACACAGGTGTTACAAAACCCCACAGAGCTATTTGTATGGTAAGTTTGAGGTCTATGAGACAAAGCAATGTAAGCGATTCACATTGTCACTACTATCAACACTCTCTGGAAGAGGAATTGCTGAGTCCTTCCAAGAGCACTTCAAGGTTTTCTTTGCTGCAGTACCTGTTGCAGAGGACTGCATTTCCATTGTAATGTACTGCTTTAAAATGAATCCCAACAAGGTACAAAAAACATCCAAACTATTTTGATGTGACAGTTTTAGTAATGAATATATTTTCCTTGTTGGGTACAATTTTCCCTAGTACCCTATGCAACCAAAGAAAGGAAGGAGCAGCCACAAGCAAGATCAACTAATGGCTGAAAGCTGCCAGATATCACTCATTCATTAGGTTGTCTGTCACACCCGCTAGTGATTAACAGTAATATGTTTGCACTTAAAAGTATAATGCACACTTCCAAGAAATCAGTTTTATTACACCTGGTAGGGTATTTGTGGTGGAGGGAGGGATAGGTTCTGCAGATCGTTCCAAAAAAACCAGTGCCTTTGTTTAAAGAAAAAAAATCATGAAAGTACAGAGTGAGGAATAGAGGACAGAAGGAATGACACTGCAGTAGCAGAAGCAACTCAGCCCCCTGGAAGCTGGACAAGATTACAGAAGAGCCTCTGGTTCTATGAAGCACTAAGTATAGCAATTTGTGCTGGAGTTAATGGGCACCCAAAATCCTAAAGGGGGAAAGATATTTCTGAACTAAAATTTTTACTCAGCTCTTCCTTTATGCAAAAGAAAAAAGAAAAAAAGAAAAAAAAAAGTTCAAAATCAGTGAAGAGCTGATCCAACAGATTATGCAAGTAAAATTCTTGCCAAAAGGAGTGCTGGAACAAATGAATAACTTAAGGAGAAATGGGAATACAGTGGTAACATCTAAAATGATTTAACAAGGTGTCTGAGCCCATAAAAATATGGCTGTTTTCACTGGACTAGAGAACTGAAATATACATTTTCGTTTCAAAATATAAAGTAAAGCTTAAATGTCACCTTGGCAATTATTAAGCAGTTGCATTTGCTTCAAAGGGGAAAAAAAGAATCATGGCATAATGCATAATCACATCAGGATGACATGACAAGCTAGCCCAAAACATCTTGGAGAACGCTGCTGTCAAGCGAGTAGAGGAGACTACTGATGCAAACATGACCTGCTGTTGCTTAGTGAGAGTAGTTAACAAGGCATAGTTTTGCTGTGATGACCACATCCTTTATAGAAGTAGAGTTAGATTATAGAGAACTGGTGTGAGTGTTTCTAGACAGTACTGCCCTGTGCTAGAAAATCCCAAAGGAAGTTACATTTGCCCAGACATTCTACCTAAACCATTTCCTGATCTAAAGAATTTTACTAGCGGTTTTCTAGATGTTGCATTTGGTTTTTCCTCTTTCCAACTATATTCCTCTGTGTACTGTATTCAGAATTGAAGGACGATAAGCTCATAAAATGTAAATGATGTCTGCCCAAGCTAAAACCTTTGGATATATCACAAGCAGGCAAACAGAAGGAGTACCAAACAAATTTTTTTAGGCACATGTGAGCATCAGCATGCCTCATAAACCACATTATTGCCGTCCCTATGGGAGTACTGACCAGGAAGACAACTCCATTTTGGCTGTGTAAACTTTCACCTTGCTGAGCATCCTTTCATCTCCATTTTTAACACAATTTCCTAAGGGCTGCTAGCATAGGCATGAAAGCATGAAAGCGGAGGCTCGCTAAGTGAACCAGTTGTGTCATTAGAAAATAAACATCTTGGACAACACAATGTAAGAGGACTGATTTGGCAGATCACGTTGCAGATCTTCTTGGCAGTGAAGCTACCTGATTAGGCCTCCATCCCCTGGGGAGCCTGACTAGGGTGTGACATGCCCATCAGACTGCACTGAGATCTACTGGAAGATGTTTGGGAGAAAAAGGTCGGTGTGACAAAAAAAACAGACTGCAGAAACAAAGCTGCTTTAGACAAGGGACAATACAGAGAGTAGAAACAGGTGATGAGCTAAGAGAAAACAATTAAAGGGTAAATTTGGCATTCATGTGCATACTTTCTGTAAAAAAAAATTGTACAATATATCTGTGAGAGGCAGACATCATTTTTAGTACACTCCATTACTGGTTATTTCGTTGTCTTTTTTTCAAGATTTGCTCTTTTGTGTACTTTCTCTGGTTAAGACTTAGAATCATAATATCACAGAATGTTTTGGGTTGGAGGGAACCTTGAAGCCTACCCAGTCCCAACCCCTGCCATGGGCAGGGCTGCCCCCCACCAGCTCAGGCCCCATCCAGCCTGGCCTTGAGCGCCTCCAGGGATAGGGCACCACAGCTTCTCTGGGCAGCTGTGCCAGCGCCTCACCAACCTCTGAGTGAAAAATTTCTTCCTTATATCTAATCTAAATCAAATCCTTTTCGACTCATAATAGTTAACCCTTGTCCTAACACTACACACGCTGGTAAAGAGACTCTCCCTTTCTTTCTTGTCAGCCTGCTTTATGTCTTGCTTTACTTATCTTCCCATTGAGATCCTGTAAGTAAAAAAGCTCATTTTCTACCATCTCTCTTTCCGTATGCCTCCTTTTACCTCAGCCTCAAAAACTAAGCGCTGATATACTTTGGTTAAAGGCTGGAGGATGAGCAAACATTTACAGTAAGACTCAAGACTAGTTGCCCTCATTACACCAATACATTTCCCTTCCTGCCAGTGCAGAGGTCCTATGAAAGGAAACCTCAGTGATACCCTCTCCATGCAGCAGTCCTACCTCTTTCTCCTGGCAGTTAAATGGCTAGCAGCCAAGAATCAGTGTTTGCTAACATCTAACTTCAAGCTATCTGAAAAACAGAGAAAATGGATTTAGACAGACTTGACGCCTACAATAAGAAAAATATCCCTACAACTACACGTACAGTACTTAGCTTACTCACTCTGACCAAAAAGACACCTTGATCACTGTCTCCAAAGCCTAAGAATGTATTTCCTTCTAAAAGCGATGCAGAAATACCACTTGAGCTTATCTCCGGCTTTTTGCCTTTCTCGTTTTTCACAGTTAACCTCACTCATAACTGGCAATACCCGTTTCACCTCTGGAGGTGGCAGCTGGGGAAATTGCTGGAAAAAAATTAAGAGTGTTGGAAAAACAGACTGAGAAGACAACACCTTTGAAATCCACAGATAGGACAGATAGGTAGGCAGGTCATGCTTTTGGGAGTCGGAACAGTGGGGTTTGATGAACTGTGGAAAACAGCTACATACTTACCAGCTGAGGACACACTGTATTACAGGGTGTAATCAATAACGGCGTGCCAAATATGATTCTCCTCCAAGTCATGTTCCTTTTTGTGCTCTTTCCTTCTGTTTGCAGCAGCATGCAAACTGCTACAGGCTACTCGAATGTTTTCTTCTTGTATCTTCCTATTTCCACCAGATCGTTTCAGCAGAGGCATTTCCACTCTCAGCAAAAGCAAGCTGTTCCTGTTTGTATCAGGCACACCAGATGGAGAAAACAAATCATTAATTTATGACTTAGAAGACACGTTTTTTATGACAGGACTTTGTAGCACCCCGCACTTCTTTTTCAATTTAATTTTTCATGACATTTACAAGCAGCTACAAACATAAAATTAGAAACAGGAGATTCCATGCGGTAGTGTGGCAGTGGCGGCGTGAAGCTCACCGGCTGCAGGCACAGCACCTGCCCTGTCAGCACAGCCCCAGGTAAGGCAGTCTCTGCTCCTGGCCTAAAATTGCTGTCTCCTCAGTCTGCTGGAATAACTGTACACATACCTTCTCCCCCTGCCACTCACAGAATCACAGAATGGTCCAGGTTGGAAGGGACATCAAAGGTCATGAATCTCCAACCCCCCGCCACAGACAGGGCCACCAATTTCCGCATTTAATACTAGACCAGGCTGCCCAGGACCCCATCCAACCTGGCCCTGAACACTCCCAAGGGCCAGTCAATAAGATGTTTTCCACGCACTCTGACAGCTCATCTTGTATAATCGGGCCATGCAGTGAGCTGGGTTGGCCGCAGTGATGGCCGTCAGGAAGCTGCTGAGGAAGAGCATTTGGGCAAGTCGTGAGGGGCATTTGGGGCACTGGGAATAGCAGCACCTTTACTCAGCTGGGCAGCAGCATAACCGTGTGCAGTAATCAAGTCTCAGGTCATCTCTCACCCTTGGTTCAGGATGACCCTTGTCCACACTGCTGATGTTTTCAGCTCAGCGTGACTGCCCCTAGCCTTTGGAAACACAAGAGAAGTCAACACGGGCTTTCATCCTCCTACAACCTGGCCACACTCAGCACATCACACAGATCCAGCCCAGCAGCCACAGCCCTTGAGCACTGCATCATCTTGCTATCAAAGAATTCCGGGCTGTGGGATCACATGCTGCACACCACAGTTGCAAGATCACTCCCTTGCCAACGACCTGGATCTGCCCTCCATACACCTGTGAGATTTTCTGACTGCTGCAGGAGGTGAGGCCTGATCAGAAATATTGCTCAGAAAGAGACAGAGAGCCTCTTCATATCCACTGCTGAATAATAACAAAAATGTGTTCTCTTTTCTTGCTCTCACAACACCGCTAATGACTTTCCAGAGCAAATGACCTCTGCATCTCCAAGTGCTTTGGATAGCCCTTCTAGGTTCTTTATGGACCTTTTGTGAATCGTTGTTATTTATCATCCAATTAGTCGACAGTGCTGACACAGAGATGAGGTTTAGAAAGTAAGCATGCTTTGGAAATTGTGTCTGATTATTGGTTTTGTTTGTGAAACTGCTCAGATTGTGGGAACAGTGACAGGTTCTGAGAGGCCAATTTAATTTTTTTTAAGACAGATGAAGTGGCTGCTGCTTTTAGTTAATTGCCGACTCTTTTTGTAACAAACAGAAAACAAATTCTATTATGTTCCCCACAATGAGGCATTTCCAATTAGGGTAATTACCATGGGATAATTGTAGACTACCTATGGGGTAATTAGGGCTCCACTGTGTGTTTATCACACTCCAGGGATGTAAATATTTCATGATAACCACAGCTTCATACACTGTTACCACTTAATTTAATACATTACATCACTGTTTCTGGAAAGGAGGGAGAAAAAAAGAGGCAAAGCCTTGAAACACGATCTCAAAAGCTGCAACCATTTCTTATACCCTGCTTGTTAATAGCATTATGCTGACCAATTCTCTTTTTTAGGTCATCTTCTGTTCATTCAGCTGGAAATAAAAGTGTGCACCATCATCAAGGCTGGCTCTGAGCTTGCAAGCCTGATGGCAAGCAGAAAAGCAAAAGAAGCAGGAGCTGGTACTGACCCAATGCCTCACAGTGCTGCCCGATCTCAAGTAAAATCACTTTATGAGATACAAGGAATGCTATCAGAATTCAACAGTGATAGAATGCAAGTTTTACTTGGTTTCAAATGGAGATTAGCTAGCAACAATGCTGTAAACCATGGGTGTCCAACCTTTTGGCTTGCCTAGGCCATGATGAGTGAAGAAGAATTGTCTTGGACTGCATATAAAATACATAGATTGCTCCAAAAGTAATGCCTCCTATTTATTTCCACGGAAACTACAACAGATACAAAGCATATAATAAGACTATTTGATAGAGCAAATTCTCAGCTACAAATCACTCTTTTCCAACATAGTCACCACCATGACCTATGCATTTTCACCAGCAATCATCAATAACGTGCATGCTGCACTCATAACAATCTGCGTTAGCAGAGGTGATGCCCTGTCACTGTCACCACTGCTGAAATGTACCACCCACCTCCTCACTGTGCTCACATCCTCTCTTGGGTATCCATCAATGTTCTTCAAGTGTCAATCAGTGTCAGTGAATATATTTTTTTCTACATGGACAAATTCAATGACACAACTGTGTTTCATCTGCACTTCCATGTCAGATGCTATTGTGTCAGGCTGCTCCTCTGCCGCCATCTGTCACAGGACAACAAAATGCATTGGGATATTGGTGGGAAGGTCCGTCTTCTACTTGCACACCAACAACAATCACCTCTGACATTGCGGGCATTACTTTCAGAGCAGCCTTCTTACGTAATATAGTTAACGTGTATAAGCAACAAAAGTTATTTTATTTTTTAATATTTTATTAAAACATTAAAAATAAGAGCAACGAAACCATAAAACTAGTAGGATGTTTGACTTTGTGTGTGTGTGTGTGTGTGTGTGTGTGTGAAATGAATGCATCAGTGGCAGTGGCTGCCATTCTCAGTGAGCTCTCAAGGTGTTTGTCAGAGATTTTTTATGAAATTTTACACTTCCTGTAGTTCATCCTTTAAAACAGTTGTTCATAATTGTACACTGTGCCAAAAAGCAATAACATGAATAAGGTGTGAAACGAGGGGTATTTCTCTCTACTAAAACAGGGCTGATGTAGGTGTTGCAAAGAGACATGATTAGATTTTTGAGTTGAATATCTGACTGCAACTCTATGCACTCCATTTGAAAATTTGTAAGTAATGCATCTGTGTAGACTAAAAATGGAGTTGCAAACATACAAAAAAAATTGACTATTTTTTTGTCAGTCTTGAAACCTATTCTTAAATTCCTTTATCAGAAGGAATATGCATAGCTGCATATTTTTCTCTGTTCACAGAACTGTGTTTAACCATTGTATCAAAATGCAAAGTTTATTTGCCATCTTACGTGTAAGCACTGCACTGTGCCCTTTCCCCATGTTTCAGCCAGATAGCGTTGATTGAACCATTGTGTGGTTGCTTCTGAGTGATTGGTGTGTGCCCAGGGCCGGGAACAGGTTGCTTGGTGGGCAGAGCCAGCACTATGATGGTGGAGGCCAGAAGGCAGCAGCAGGATGGGCTGGGTCAGGCCACACATGTCCCATGGGCTGAGGGTTGGACATCTCTGGAAGCATTCAACATAATTCTCAACTTTATCAGTACTTTATGATAGAAGGATGTTATTCATTTGTAAAGGAAAAAAAAATAGTCAGTATCTTACTGCATAAACATTTTTACAAACCAAGCTCTAATCACACCAACAGAATTAATAACTCTCATTGCCAGTTTCCTTCAAGACAACCTCCCACTCAAGAGACAGTCGTGACAGCTGATGATTTTGTTCTCCGCTTAAATTCTTCTGTTTTCTAAATAGTACTACAACCACTTTGGAAATGTTCTGCTCAAATATGTCTGGTATTCTTCATAAGGGAAAATGAGGTTTCTTGTATGTCACGCCAATACGGAAGGGCATTTCTGCTGCTGATCTTCATTGACCGCCAGCCAGTACAGTATGTCATTAAATCCCTGAGTATAATTCAGCAGTTAGATGCAATGATGAGAATTACAGATGTACAGGAGAAAGATAACATTTTGTCCTCATTAGGCATTTAACCCCTCCGTGACCAAACTGGGAAACCAAATGTTCTTCTTATTCTTCAAAAGCTACAGCCCACCTTTGGCAACTTCAACAACTGAGTTACGACTACCTTCAAGTGAATTTAAGAGACAACAAAAATTAACCATTGGAAAGCATTTTAAAAAAATTATACCATGGACTGCATTGTATTTTTAATCTACTGTATGTGTGCACTATTCAAAACATGATAGAGAATCCACTGTGCAAGTTGTATTATTTCTCTGTTTTACATTTATTTATTTTTTTAAAAATGCAGCTAATGCGGCTGCCAGGTTTCTACTGTACTAATTCAGGCATCTTGCAGGTCATTACAATCTTGTTTGCTTCCAAGACTTGACTGGAGTCCAAATAAGATGCTGGCATACTGAGCTACCTGGATACAGAGAAGAGGCAAGGGCAAAGACGTCATGGTCGTTTAAAAGCTTTTCCAAAGATTTACAAGAAATAAATTAACCAGGGTTAAACCCTTCTTTTGTGGGAAGAGCACACAGCAGAGGAGGGATGCTGCAGGAAGGCAGAGGACAGGCAGCAGGGATCAGGGCATCCCCGAAACCAGCCACCACATGAAGCAGAGCCACTTAGAGCTGTCATTGCCATTGTCCCTCTGCTCTCTCCTGAGCATTCCAAATGCTTGCTGTGTTATCAGGGGCATACTGGGCTTCCACAAAGTCTAGCAGCCCAGGAAGAAATCTGACCACTTCTTTTAGTCACCCTGTGTGTTAAGGCTTTGTATTAAACATAGATACTTCTCCTACTTAAGGCATTTTATTAGGTCGGCATTTCTTGGCTGCAAACTATAGCAGCTGAGTGAATTGTGTTTTATTTTCAATGCCAATGAAAATCAACATCTGCATTAAACACTTACAGCTCCATCTTGAACAAGATTAACTGAAGTTACCAAGACTGTTATGTTTTCCACTTTCACTCCTCAAGAAAATTTCAACATCTGTTGTTGGCCAAAAGTAAAGCCTTATTTAAATGTACAAGTAATAAGAGATTTATTTTGAAGTTAAAATGAACAAACCTTCCAAGAAAGCTGGAAGGCCATAGAATAAAGATGACTCCATCTGATCTAATCACATTTCCTTTTCCTGAACTCTTCCTAGTCTTTAATAGCTTAAATCACCTCTGAAGGGGAAAAAGAATCAATCCACAAGCATCTTTAGAGCAAAGCAGAATTATTTTTAGATTGCACTTTGTGGCCACAGCTATTATGTATTGTTCTTTTCTGAAAAAGCACTCCATAAACACGGTATCATACGCGTCTGCTGCGGTGAATTTATCAACAGTTCATTTCTGGGAAAGAGCAGCAATAATCACAGTGAATTAAATTTTTGAAGGGTATGGCTCCTCTGAAAATGATTTTATGGCTACACCAATGATAAAGGCCAGTAAAGAGCTGAGACGTTGGTTATACTCTCAGGAGGATAACTGTTGTACACAGCCAGTCCTCTTAAAAAATCAGAAGGAGATGGATAATGGAATAACTGCCATACAGATACACTTTCAAAGCACTTTTAAAAGTACTTCAAAAAATCTCTGGCAAGAAATGTTTATACATAGTAAAGAATTCTACACAGGAGGTTTGGATAACAGTCATCTATCATTACTGAGAAGCTCTCAGATCACATTCCTGGGCAAATCCCTCCATAAAATGGATCACAGGTGAGCAGATTGCATTTATTTGGGACATATAAAAGAGCAAGGAGGATGGAGAGTCCAAAAATATGAGTCTGATCCTGGTATATATTTCCTCTCTGTACTCAGAGCAGTACTCAAATATAAATGCAGGGGGCAATATGGCTTTAAGGTAGCTTCTACTTCTTTTTAAAAGTCACTTTGAAAAGAATAGTAAATGACAGACACAGAGAAAACAGAAACTCAACAAAACATAAGTCCCGTACTATATGCCCTCCTGGTTTGTGTAAAGCCCAGTGAGATGCTGTCCCATGTACTGACAACTCATTCTTTTCCAAAAATCACCCTGGCCAGGTTGTGGTTCCTTTGGATGCACCCGGGAACAACTCATTTTTCACAAGTTTCTGCGTCATACCAGACCCTCTCCATCACAGTTTTCAGACTCCTCTGACAGACATGCTCTGGAGGCATTAAACCTCTCCCTATCTCCTTTTACAGGAAGCCAACTCCATAAAATATGCCTTTCTCCCTCAGAAATAAAGCTGTGGGAGAACAGTATTCATTAGGAATTGAGTGTAGCAGGGCAAGGCAATTATAGATAAAGTTGAAAATATGTCCTATAGTGAACTTTATACGCATGCTGTTAAAATGAGAGATAGCTGATTATTTACATAATCTCTAAACTTCCTACAGTCTGCATGGCTTAACTTGCCAAATACTCATCACTTTTGGGCTATTGTTTTCAAAAGAAAGAATGTGGATGAGTTTTATCCTCCTTCATGCAGAGTGGAACATTTCCTTTGCTCTCCCGTGAAAGACATCAATAAAGACATCAATAGAAATGAATGCCATTTGTCTTCCTAGGACCTTCCTATCCATGTGTCTTTCTAAACTTTACGAATGTTTTATTGCACTTCAGAGCGGATGCAAGCATGGACCTCCACAAGTATCTTCATTATCTCTCGGTTACATAAACTATATTTGTGAAATTACTTGGTTAACTTTATTATAGCTGTGATTATTTAAAGGGTTCTTAATTACATCCCCTGCTGTCTTCGATATCCTTCCTTTTAATAGGAAGCCAGTTCATAAAATTAATTTCACAACAGGCTCCAACAGCAGTTACATTTCTCAAAAGACCAACAAGAATGGGATGCTTTTGTCTATATAGTAAACCAAATTTGATAGAGAAATGCACATCAACATTTTGATCTCTGACTAGGGTAGGCATTGTAAACCTTCTATTTCAGGAGATATTTGAATTAGCTTTAAAAAATATCAGTTTGGTTCCTTGGTTTTTTTGATGATTGTTCCACACAGTCCAAAGACAGAAGAATAGTTGGATATGTGAACAACAGAGCAGGTTAGGTTAGATGGAAGTTTTTCTAAGTCAAAGACTCAAGAAGATAAATTCCCATGACCAGTATAGAGCTTCACTACTGTCACAGTAAGTCTCAGACCTCAGAAAAAGGGAAAACAAAAAGGATAAAATGCCGCTTCTCTCACAGAGATGACTGTCAGTGCAGTGCTAAACAACCAGCCTTAAAATGTAAAGGTGAAGTGACTTCACATCTGTTGCACCTGTAGCAAAGTATAAATTTTGATTATTTGCCACTGATATACTTCCCCTGAGCTAAAAATCCCTCTTTCCTAGTCGTATGAGAACACTTCACTGTGAACTAAAACCCGGGAATAAAAAGACCTAAATAACAACGAGTTAAATCATAAAGAGAGCATATGATGTATGTGCACAAAGAAAAAGGTAAGAAGAATGATTAGTACTTTAGCCAGGATGAAGATGCATTGAAAAGCATTATTACAATTTAATTTAAGTTGTATGGTTCTGTTTATGAAGCCACTAAACTCTGACCTCAAAAGTGGGGAACATTTTGTAGCTACAAATGCTAGACTGCGTCATTACAAATGTGTGGACTATTTTCACCCTTGTTACACAGCATGACACAGTCAGGAAGTGAAGCATCGTACCCTGAGATGGTGTAAGTTATTCCGGGCTTGTGGTTCTCCAGGATGACAGAGCCATGAGAGCTGTGAACCCATCTGATAAAATCATAGTGCTCAGTATTTAGCAAATTGCATTGTACCTTCAGAGGAAAAATTTTGTAGGAGAGTCTTGGACCTGGAATAGGACAACTGGATCTTTTACCTGTGGGTTCACTCCTGCGTCATGCCAGCTTCATATTCTTGTGCCATTTTCCTTCCTTTGAAAACTGTCCTGAAGTTTTCCATTACCCAATAACCTATACTTCAACCAATCACCTGAAAATTTGTATATGTTGCTAATAATAATGCAATTTTGGACACCATTATCTACATGTGTGGTTCTCTGGGAAATACATATACATGTGATGATCATGGGAAAACTCTCTTATGATACCATAATGAAAATTTTAGGTATTTTCTAAGAAGTTGAGTCACTCTAGAAGGTAAATAAATCTGAGAATAAGCCAACTAAGATACATTATACAATCATATTTTATTGCATTTCATCTTCAGTGTCATATATGTGTCTCTTGTCGTTACTATAAAAAAATTCCAACACTATCAATTTGCTACAAACTCCCTGTTGGAGAGATGTATTTATTGCTAACACACACAGCTGATAATCAACCAACTGCTGACAAATTTGGCTCTCACCAAATTAGGGGACAGAAAGCAAATTATGGTGTTGCTACATATATATAAGTATATATATAAGTATATATAAGTTTTCGACAAGCATGTATTCAAGCTGTTGAGGCTGAACCAGTTGATCCTCCACCACACTCTCATTGATCCTGTAAGACAATGACTGACTTCTGCTCCCACATAGAATCCCTGGTCTCAGTAGTGGGGGGCATGAGATTCACAGAAAGGAATGAGCTGAACTACCTGAGCTCTTGCGTAATGTCTTTTGCTGTCAGTAATGAACTGGACAATCTGGCTGAAAGCGACACTGTTCAGGCTATGATTATGTCCTGTTTCACCTTTTCTCCCAAAATAAAGTGCTGAACACATATTTCAAATCTTAGTAAACAAGACATATTATGGTGACCCTGAAACAACGTCTGGAATAGACTTCCATTAACATGCAGGTAAGAATTATGACTCAAGCATCAGTCATTGCTAATTCACTCATTTCTGCTATATATCCCCAAAGTATCAAAATATATATATATATTTTTATAATACACTGTAGTATGTAACATCCCTTACGTTCTAAAGAAATCTGACATCATGTGATAAATACTACCGGAAAAAGAAAAAAGGAATGGATCAATCAGCAACCCATAGCTGCTTATAATGTGTGTGTTTTCAGCTCCTTATAGCAACAAGAAAGCCATAAAAATGACAAGGCCTGTTTTATAGATGTTTATGTGTAGATGGTCCATCAAGAGAAAAGACTGCTGTTCCCTCCCATCTAGAACAACAGGGCTTACATTTAGTATAAAGTACAGTTTACCCTTTTTAGTATTCATACAGATACCATGCATCATCAACAGCAGGAATTTCTTTATATCTGTAATGGCTTTATAAATAAAGTGTATTGTTATATATATCGTATATTTGAGTATGTATATTTATATATATTTATATACATATTTATGTATACACCTGAGTTAAACATTTTTACAAATTTTGTTCAATTTCTTCCTGAGACAGAACCACTTACAGTGTCTGAAATGGAATTTAGCCATGTCAGTTTATTTCTGATTCCTGTAAGATTTAGTTCTTAATGGTTAAATAAATAATCATCTAATCTGACTGAGCCATTATTTAAACATCATTTCACCGTAAATAGTTGTTTTGTTCTGTTTTCTTTAATGTTCTGTATTAGTTTCATGGATGAGGAATTGGGGGGGCCAGGGGAAATACTAGGGAATGGAATTTTTTGTGTTGATCCCAACCAAGCTGCACTGCTTCAGGACTACACACTCACACCAAGTTGACAAGTCTTGAAAACCAGCAAGCAGAAGATAAGTTGTTTTGTTTGTTTTCTACAGTTTGAGTGACCTTCATGAAAAATAGAGGACACAAGCAATGGAAATCAATCAACTGTTAAAATCCAGAGAGAACAGTGCTGAGTAGGCAAGTCTGCTTCAGGAGAACTCAGTAAACCACCAACTCAACCTACAGCAAGAAATATGGCTAGGAAGATAGTCCTTCTGCCATCTTTCTTGCATTTTAAAACCCAGGCCAAGCATTCAACTGAGCAGCTTTTTTTGGTCCAGATGTCTCCCTGTTCAATGATTGATCTGATCAGTAGAACCTTCTCAATTAGACTGGTGAATATGTTCTTACTGTATACACATTAGGGACAAACAAGAGGCAAACTGGCTAAAGAGGTCTACAGTTAGATGTTAAAAAAAAGTTAAACTATAGCAGCATCTACTTCCCTTAACTGACTCTTGTCTTCCAAAGATGTACCTGAGCAGGTCCCAGGGGCTTAAACTGGTGGAGTTGGCTTCCTCAGTTTTCCTGACAGCTGATTATTTCTGCACCATCATTGCAACAGCTGATACTTTCAAAACCAGCAGGTTGCATTTAAAAAGCAGATGGATATTTTATGTCTCCAGTTTGCCTTCAGTACAGCGCAACTCATCACATTTTTTTCCAAGCTGGAAACGATCACAGATCATGGACCAGGGAAGGGAGGATGAGAGGATCTCAAAGTTCCATGATTTGGCAACAAAGAGCAACAGAAAGTTTGAAAAACAGCAGATAATAATGACCATGAAACATCAGTTGCACAATTGCCATCTCTCAGAGGAACCTTGATGTGGAAAACTGCTTATAGAGCACTTCAAAATCATCCGATGGTAGCACAAATTGTTAGCACTAGTATAACAAATTGGATAGCTGAGTCACTGGAATTCCAAGCGACTCATTTGCTCGTTCCTGATAGTAATCCCATGACTGGGGGCTCTCAGAAGACCCCATGCCTTGGCAGGCAGACAAGAAGGAAGCAGTGTGCGGGTCCTACTGTCCTCCCTCACTGCTCCTGTTCCCCACTCCCTGCTGAAATAAGGCCAGGGGCTCGTGGACAGCTTCCATGCTTGGTGCTTCTGCTGCAGCTACCCTGTGCCCCCGAGGGCTGAGTCAGGACACCTGGGGAGATGACACCCAAAGCGAGTGCTGTGGGCCTCATAGGGAAGGCGTGCAGGCACCTGGGCCTGGCTGATGCCTACAGACTCAAATGGTCTCATGCTGTACACAGACTTCAGGCTCAGTGCAGCCTGCAGCAAATGGAAATCAGAAACAGGCTCAAATTAGTTTCCCCGTGGATCTTCCAATCGTTCTGCTGTCATTTCTCCTGTGTAACAAGCACTGGTGCACATTTACTGCTGCTCCTGTGCCAGTTCACGCATGTTCCTCCTTCAAAGGCAACACTGCTCTCACTGAGAAAGCACAACAGGATGTGTGAAGAAGGCCTGGTACAAAGGGTGGCCTGAAGGAATTAAGCAACTAGAAGATATTTTGTGAGATCTTGTGCTGAAGGGTAATCCAGGTCCAGCATTTGTACACAGGCAGGCAGACAAATGAGGCCTTCTTTGGCATTCACCAGTGTAACCCTTGGCAGCTGTTAAACAGAGCTGGCCAACGTGCTGTGTGAATGCATTAATAAAATATGCCCTGGTATTGCTAGGAGCTATGTCAGCAAGTTATTCTTCTTTAAATGCCACAATAATGTTCATGTGTGAGGAACACAACACAAAGCAGAGGTTTCACCCCGATTTCAGAGCTTATCCTTGCTCTGACTTCTCTGATAAAAGAGGACAGATAACAGGCATGAATAGTGCCTAGTATGTCCAAGTGCCTGGGACATGAGTGCAGTTGCTTTCTTTGACAGGGGGAGGAATGTGATTTATGTAAGAACAAGAAGACAACATATACCCTCTTGCAGACTAAAAAGGACATTGCGTGCTGAGACAAAGGCTTCAGGAAGAGGAGGCAGTGGGCATAGCTGGAATCTTCAGACAGTGTCCTTGGCCGTGCTCCTGACATGTCCTTGACTATGCCTTTGCATGCCTCTCCAAGCTGAGCACAGCTGAAGAAATCTGCAGCTGCAAGGATGAGCACAGCCATGTCAGAGGAGCAGAGCACAGCCCCCGAGGGCCCACAGATAGGCAGGGCAGAGGAGCCTGCATGCTGGGTCACTTCACGGCCCACCTCGCTGTGTGACTGCACTTCAGTTTCAGCTCACCTTCAGTAGCATATAGGGTCTGCTCACAGACGAGCTCTATTCCTATTTTCATAAGCAGAGGGAGGCTGAAATGAAACATTTCCTGCAGAACTGGGGGAAGAAGGGAGGATAGCACAGTCCCATGGGTGCAAACAGGCTTTTCTGTAGGATTCTCGCATCTTGTTGTAGATTCCCAAAAGTGACCATCATCTGCATTTTTTTCGCATGATGGCATTAATTCCAACAACTGAATAAGCAGAGAACATCTTACTTAGCATTTTTCAAAGTCAGAGTGTCATGCCAAGAATATGTGCATGAATAATTATTTAAGAAAAAAACACAGGAAGCTCTGCCAAATTCTGCACATCAGGAAGCACTTTAATCCACGTGATCACGAAGTATTGCATTCAGCAATGCTTTCATGATAACAGGCTTTCCTGTGCTTGAACAGCTAAAATACTTTGTTCCATCTACAAAGGGACTGGTGACAGTTGTTCTGTACCATATTTCCTACACTTTATCTGACAGAGCATTCTTTCAAAGGTGCTTGAGTTGCTGATCCAGACATTTGTAGATATATACAAGATGATAGTAATTCAATACTGCAGACTGAGTTGTGCCTCCTGCGATTACCAACATCATTTGAAATTGAGTGGATTTGAGAACGGGGACTGTAACTCACACTGCATTATGGTCCTTCAGACACAAAGCTGATGTAAACCCCCAAGCTTCCTTTAAAAAACAGACGACTATAACTGCCACCCAGTAGCACTGCCTGTCTTTTTCCTCACTTGACCCATAAACTGTTGAAAGAAAATAAAATTCCCCAGAAATTAAAATAGCAAAGCTAAAAAAAAAAAAAAAAAAGGAAAGGAAAGGTGAGAAACAGATGAAAAAATTGTATTTTCAAACAGCTCCCAAAAGTAAATGCCTTATCCACGTCTAGGATCTTGTGTGGGGTAAGTTGTTTTGAGCAAAGTTTGCAGTGTAACTTATTTGTATCTCACATCTGTATCAACCAGAATGGATAACCAAAAGTCCTTTTGATCTAAGAAGCAGTTTGGGACGCCAACATACTCATGAAGAAGGCTGTTCCCAGAGCAGTTTGCCCTGAGGAAGAATTCTCATAAAGGACTGCTCAGCAGAATCCCCTCTACAGGTTTTTCACCCTCAGGCTTCTCAAGCAGAGAAGTAGAGAAAAATGCAGAAGCTATGAAAGCATCCCTGTTTCTACCACACCAAGGAACAGCCTCAGCAGGGTGGATTCACACACATGGAGGACATATGGAGGGTCCATACGTCACTACTGGAAACCCAATGACTTTGAAGTGTGTTTCTGGCAAATGCTGTCACAGCTATTTCCACCACGATGACACCTGAAGAGGAGTTCTGGGAGGCCTTCTTCAGAGAAGAGGAGACTTGGGGCAGCCTCTGGTGGGTTTGATGAGACTTGAGACCTGCAGTTGCCCTTTCGTCACTCTTCTGCAACTTCCTGGGGAAATGAAGGGAAAGCAGCTCTAAGATTTTCCTTGCAGACTATCTGATGTCACTGGTATGGGAAGGGTAACTGCGTGCAAGAGTGCTATTCTTACTCTTTCAGCCTTCGCAGTCATAATGAAACCACAAAAAATATCTTTCCTACTAAGTACCATCTTCTTACATGAGGTGATTTAGTGTTATTTCATAAGGCACCTGGAAATAGCAATTAGAACCCAAATGCTGCTACGCAACTTACACGCGCTCTTCAAGGCCATGAACTAATTATCCAAATTACCCAATCCTGATTTGAGGAGGAGAATAGAGGGGAGGTTTTCCACAGCCCTGCAGTGAGCCTGGTGGTCCCCAGCACCATCCCCAGCTGCATTTTGTTGGCTTCCCAGTCGGACACAGCAGGGGGATTAGGAAGGACCACCAGCAGTGAGCAGCAGGAAGTCCAATCACTTGCCAAATTTCCCAAGTTCAAAACCAGGCCTGCATGTGTGGGGGCATAGGGCTGGAGCTGGAAATACATGCAGAAGGAGAAAGGAGTCGTCAGGAATTAGGGAAAAGGTACCCATCCTCATGGGGTGCTGGCAGCAGGAGCAGCCTCTGCCCTCCCTGCACCCAGGAGGCTTCGATGAGGCCCATCAGCACCACTTCTTTGCAGCACCAGCCTGTGTGTGGTCTTCTGTCTGCTGAGGCACTCAGCATTTTATTGCTCCTTTGCCTTAGCACTGCAGCTTTTCTGGCATCCTGGCCAAGCATGCCTCAACTTGCACAAAAGGAAATTAACACTAAGGGTTTCAAGCCATTTCTGTAGTAGGGGAAGATTAAGCATTATGGTACATTCAGCTTCAGTGAGAAAATCCCTCACATTAATCCATGGTCAGCATTTATTACTGCTTTGATTTCTTCCTCCATGGAAAGACTGAAACCTCTCTCACCAAAACTTTGCCACTGGCAGTGAGGGGTCGTGACTCCCTGAGGACTTTAGCATGTGTTCACTCACTTTTATGAAGCATCATCTTTTCCTAGTAGGGACCAGCCTCAGGTAGTCCAAAGCATTCACGAACACTAATAATCATGGTGGGGCTTGGGTTGGAAGGGACCTCAATGTCCACCCAGCCCCAACCCCTGCCATGGGCAGGGCTGCCCCCCACCAGGCTAGTACCTCACCGCCCTCTCCATGAAAAATTTCCTCCAAAAAACATCTAATATAAATCTTCCCTACTCTAGTTTAAAACCACTCCCCTTTGTCCTGTTGCTATC
>JAOWBP010034453.1:0-21523 GCA_028571105.1 Tragopan temminckii | reverse complement strand
TCCCAACTTCGTATCATCAGCAAACTTGCTGAGGGTGGCCACTATCCCCTCATCAAGGTCATTGATGAAGATGTTGACAAGACCGGACCCAGCACAGACCCCTGAGGAACACTGCTAGTTACAGGTCTCCAACCAGACTCTGTACCGCCAACGACAACCCTCTGCGCTCTGCCAGTCAGCCAGTTCTCAAATAGTGTTTCATGGTTGAATAGTGGATGTGGGGGCAATAACATATCTAAGTCTGCTAAGACATGAAACAGAGTTTCATGGATGCTGTTGAACAGACTAGGAGTATTTTATCCTTTTTTGTTTCTTCGAGCAATGCTGGATGCAGTTCTGGTCTCCAGTGTAACCAAGAGATTCTGGATGTTGTTTTCCATCCAGATATAAAGATTTTTGTATTATCAGGGGAAGCTTCACTCCTCCACATATAAAGCAAGTTGAAAAAACGTTCATGGGCAATAGGAAAAACACTGCATACAAAGCACTGTTTTAACCTATCACCACTAATCGTAAAGTTCATCTTGAAAATTAAGTAACCAAAGTTAATTTTGATCCCAATTTTAAACAACAGAATGAAGTTTCTGTACTGGCTAGGATCAACGGCTACAAATTCCATTTCCAGCCTGGCCACAGACAGCTTAATTAATGGTCCTGACAAAGTTCAGTCTTTGCTCAATTCACCAAGAGTCTCCTGTCCCCTTCAGCTTTTGTCTGCTGTATCTGTTTACATTTTTAATGCAAAGGGCATTGCGTTTGGTTTTTGCTTATTAAAAGCAAAACGTAAACACACACCTCAACCCCATTTGTCTGCTGTAGATAAAATGAGAATTTTTACGCTGTTTTATATGCAGTTTATACATACATGCTGGCAGAACTGACAGAGATGTGAGAGTAAATGTACTTAAAAATCTTGCCATGAACACACTTCTTTCCACAGTTCCAACAAAAACAAAATGCAATTTGCCTACACCATTACCAGTAGTGCTATGACACTTATACTTCACAATGTAACAGCTGTAAATAAGGATGCAAGGAACGCAAGCTGCAAGGTACAGCACTGAGGAGAAAATGCAAAAGATCCTATCCTGTGAATGCATGCTGACTGTATCCAAACATTAAGTGGTCGACAAGTGCTTGGAGCCACTAAAACAGAGAGATGAAGGAGAGGGGGAAGGGAGATGACACCCAAACCCACTACCACCACTCTGAATGAAATAAAAAAGCAGCACTCAGTTTGAGTTCACTGTGCTGTTTCTGGCAAAATGTCTGCTGAAGCACTGCAGATTTTATAGGCCTAGAGGAGACACGGAAGAAATACAAACAAATCAATGAATACCAGCAGTGAGAGATAAACAGTTTCAAATGCTTCATATAACCAGAATCACTTTGCAGCCAGATTCATTGCCAAGATGAAGACTTGGAAAGCTTCTGTCAGACTATTTCCAATTACAGTGCTTTATGAAAACACAAGGGATACAGTACGCCTTGATGAGAAAAACCAGTGTATATATAGACTCATCAACCCTGAGCAGAAAGCACTGAGGTAAGTACTAGTTGTTATGGATACGTCTGCATAAGTAATGGTGTTATTGCATCTAACCTTCAGTTTTCATTTATTTTCTATTGAGGCGGGGGGGAGATTTACATTTTATGTTATAAACAATCGTCTGCCATCCTGTGTGACTGAAAAGTACATCCAAGGGATGAGTTTAATATAAAACTAGAGATGTCAAATACCATACTTAGAAGGTTTTGGAAAACTTTAGAAAACACATTGCTGATTGGTCTTTTAATCAACGAATACACACAATTAAATGCAAATCATTTTCATGACAATGGATACACAACTCATTTGTGTGCTCCTTGTGCCAACTGACCTCCTATGCTAAGAACTGTTCTTCTGTTAGTGAGAAATACTATAGTGGGGAAAAAAAAATCATTGATGACCTCACAATTACTACACAAGGCACACATGCTAAAAATAGGACCATATTTGACAGATTTTCCTATATCTACATAGAAGATGGAGAATTTTAAGGACCAGAATCAAAAACTGGACAAAACCTTAAATCAGTTTTGGTACTGATACCACTCTGGTTAACTGAGGTACTGGAGATACTAGGAGATATTTAGAAGTTGGACTCAATGACCTTGTGGCTCCCTTCCAACTCGGGATATTCTGTGATACACATCTGAAACCATTTGTTTCTAAATAAATTTTGATGCCAGTAGAAATCTCCTGGTTATTAATAAGAACCCATGTTTTCCAAGCCTGTCTTTTTCAAAGGCAAATCTGACAGACAAAGTTTAGGTTTTGCACTATTAAACTAAAAAAAAAAAAAGCACTTTCTTTGTTGTATTTAGGCAGTCATTGAATATATGCACAGTCCATAAGGTAGTTTGTGCTGCCACGCATGTTTTGGTCACATTAAGACAGAAACAATAGAACGAGCCTACAGTGCTCACATCCTGTACTTCGAGATCAGGAGACTCCAGCAGCCCAGAAGAAGAGTTACAAGGTAGCTCTCTTTCAATGTCTGCAATAAAAAGCTTTTTATAAAGTTGAAGAACTTTTAGAAACTTTTGCTTCTTTACCGTTTCTAACAAATCTGCTAGGTTAAAAGAAACAATGACCAAATTCCAGAGACATATAATCTTGCCAAATTTGAATGGTTTTCATAAAACCAAGTACTCTTCACTCTCTGGTAAATTCCAAGACTTGTTCCAAAGAGATACGGATCATCTGAATGAAATAATTTCCTTTGTTTAACATCAGGAAAACACATTTTTCCTAACTTTCCATAAAATCACATGAAACTTGTTATTTAAAAAGTTACAAAATAAGAATGCTTCCAAAAACAGACAAAGAATACAGAAATGCCATTCCAAATGGAAAGAATATAACTAACAACAGTCTGGCAATGGAAAATGGAAGCTCAAGGAGAGATCCTCCCAAGATTCCTTTACAGATCTCAGGCAGTTCAGTATTTTAAGTCATCATTCACACAGCTACAGAACAAGGGACTGCCATAAACAAATAGTCTTACAAAAGAAAGAAGAGCATCTTGACAACAAGAACACTGAAGGAGATACAATCTAGCAAGACCTTCCTTCTGCTTTTTTTTCTTAAATAAAAAAGTATTTCTTTAACCCATCTCTTTTACATTTAAATGAGGAGTGGAGAGAATAACATGTCAAATAATTTTGCACTTATCTGTTTAATAGAAAACAATCTCTGAAAGTCCCTCCTCAAGCCTTTCACAGCTCAAAATTTCCCAGCTCAGTTTGTACCAGCCTTGGGCACATCAGCATTTATTTATTGTTCTATTTTCCAGTAACTTTTCAACTATTCCTGCCTTTACTTTCTGCCAGATTCATAGTATCAACAGCTATCTCTACTATGAAACACTCCTGAAGTACAAATTTGACAAAGAGAATGAGTTCATACCAAAGGAACAAAGTCATTAGATGAACACATTCCCTGATTTCTCAGCCTTACTGTTACTTCTACTGCAAACAAGGATCAGGTGAACTCCTTTTAACACGAGCTCCATTATTTTTAAAGCTTTAATGAGGTTCCAAAATAATTTACCACGAAACACAATTCATCACCATCCAACTAATACAGAGGAAGGATTGATTATTGAAATCAAATTAAAACAAACAAAAAACCCAACAAAAACAACAAATAAGCAAAATGAGAATAATATAGAATTAGCATTTTGAATAGGATTTTTGGCCACAAAAAGAACTAGGAACTAGATTGTATCTGTCATTCCAAAACTGTGACATGTTCTTCAAAAAATACCGAACTCCAATGCACCACTTAGATTAGCCAGTCAGAAATCTGCAGCACAAAGTCTATGTATTCTGATTTCTGCAAAAATGGTTCAAATCAGAAAAGAATACTTCGCTTGCTTGTGTGTTTTAGCAGCTTATTTGTAAAATCTAACCACGTGATTTACAATGTATGTATTTCCATTAAAAAATGGTTAAGCTGGAATCTCAGATTTAACCCACTGAAACAAACAGCAGGCCTCCTGGAAACACCAGTCCCAGGAGAGTCGCATCTTCTAGATGGTGGAATGTTCTTCAGCTCTCATCATGGAGAGTAGCACCGACAATTCTCCTGTGTTCTCAACAGTATCAGATTGTAAGGAACTTCCCACTCAATGGAACATGCAGCAGCGTTCCTCCCCCTGCCCCTGTTGCCAGCCACATCCCACAGAAGCCTCCTGTTTCTGGGAGGGCTCTGTCAGGAATGGGTACACTCAGTGCAACTGCTGCAGTCTCGCTACACCTGGAACTTCATGAACCTGACAAACTACTGGCACTTGGCTGCAAGCTCAACTCAAACATCAGTTTGTGAGAACTGCCATAACTCTTGTTTATGTTGCCCGTTCTCATGTTGCTCCATCTCTCCTTCCATCTGCTTGCAGCAGCCATGCAGCACTTTTTAAAAATTATTTTTTAATTCAGAGGAAATACGAAAATCAACTAAAAACAGAGGGTCAAAATTTAGGTCTGTATTTGACCTGCCAAACAATCAGGTACTTTCCTAGAAGTCAAGACAGACATTTGGACTTAGATACTGCCAGAACAGAAAGCAGCTCTCCTTTTCAAATGAGTAACCAGTCTCTTTTGCAACTTCAAAAATAAACCAGACAAAGGCTGCACTGGAACAAAAGGTACAGTAACAGTTCACAAGAGCTGCAGCCCAAAATAAGATCACAAATAGAGAGGGAAAAAAAAACAGCTTTCTAAATTTCATAATTTTGCACAGCCAAATTTAACTCATAAAAGTAAATAATTCGGAGCTGAGCATAAGATTTTATCCTTCATTTCCTGTGACTTCTGGAATTTGTAGAGTGCATTCTACCAACTCAAAGCTGCAGAATGAATAGTGGAAAAACTGTTCATACTTTGGTACTTTCCTCACCACAAGTTTGGAAAGAATGTAACTACGCAAATTCTACTTGCAGCATGCTATACATAGGGATGAAGTTCTGCATGTCACATGGGAAAATGTCTCATCTTCGTGGCTGCTTCCTGCCTAGGTTGTGAGAGTGAGCAATATCTGAAGCCAAAATGAACATAGAAAATGAGAACTACAAGAAAGGAACAGGTACTAACAAAACAATTTTCCAGGTCTTTTAGACAGTTATTAAGATGGATGTTTTACATGCTATAGCCTCGGGCACAAGCTTAGATGAACAAACGGGTTGATCCTGCAACCTTTCATAGCACAGCTCAATCTTACTGCTTTCGAGGAGTAATGTACATAAGACCAAATACTGGAGGCCCTGAGATCAAAGAACTCAGACAAAGTGAAAGCAGCGCTGGAAGAACCGAGTCTAGCTGGTTAAGAACTGGGTGCAAACTGAACTGCAGGCATTTGTTCTTCGGACTCTTGTGATGCGTTACATTCATCTTTTGGGCTAGCAGGCAATAATGACAGCACTAGCAGCAGAACACAGGAGGTGAAGTCAGAGAGTGCTCTTCAGATGTTCCCCTCTCCAAAACAACCAGCAGCAGACACAGACATAGGCTACCTTGAGAAATCAGGTGCTGCCTGCCACCAGCTGCAAGCCACAGCATATTGCTAACTGAGGGAGAAGTTCAGCACTCACAATAGCTGCCACTGTAGGAAAGAGGCAGCCTGTGCTGGGCAGCAGCTGCAGAACCAGAGCAGGGATTTTACTTTTCAAAATACTGCTGCTGTCACGCAGAAGGACTCAGGGGTCAGACCTCTCCAGCAGAGCAGTCAGAAATTGAAGCAATTAGTTTGTCGTTATGGAGTTTATCAGCCAGGATAAGATGAAGCACGCAGGAACTGTACCCTCCAAAGCCTCAGATAAATGGTAATTTGCTCTGTGAAAAGTTCATGAGGCAAAAACAAGACCTCTGATAGGTAACACATTGCAGCTAAGGGAGGACAGGGTGGCAGTGCCACCTGGAAATGGGATGGCCCACGTACTCAGCCCCTTCATGTGGCCTGCGGTAGCCTGCCATGAATGCAGGAACTCCTGCCACGGCCATACACCTCTCAGTAATGTTATACATTCTTCACTAAAGCATTTTTAACTACAAAGAGTTCATCCTTTGGGTCTCAGTAGAGAACAGCAGGATTTCAGGAATCCCTGTGAAGACGGAAACACCTGCTGTCAACAACCATCTGTCAGGACAGATGCGTCCAAAGCAGTCACACTCTGCACTGTTTTATCAGTGGTTCAGAAAACAAGCAGCTGTGAGAGTTACAAAACCACACACTCTAGACAAAGTAATTTCACTAAGATCGCTGATGTTCTTTTCAGAAGCCTGGAATTTTCACTACTATGGGCACTGATTTGATTTCTATTGGACACCTTACCACATATATCCTGTTCCACATCTGTATCACACTGAGGCCTTACTTCTTCCACACAGACAGAACCTGCTGCACAAACAATGCCTCATTTAAGCTCATTTCTTTCCTGTAAGAACATGCTGCAAATAGGTATGTTGCAGCAATCTCTATTTGCAGTAGGGACTGTATGGGAGATTGGAGAGCACTGAAGGAGATTGAGGTGCTCTTCTGAGGGCTTCTTTAAGGTAACAGTGTGTTTTCAATGTGCCGAACATGGTGACCGTACAGTATTCTAGAAGATGAGGACAAATACATAATCAAGAAAGGGAGATGTAACAATGGATTTCAAGGACTTATCTTAAATACATACCTTCTTGATGGTGCTCAGAATCTGTACAAATAACTGATAGCACCTTCAGCTACAGAGGTAAGCTTGCACTATGGTGCAGCAGATAAAATGCACTTCCAGTTGCTCATGCTATTAACAATGGATTCCATTTATAGTGTTTTGACAATATAAGCACTTATATTTTGTTTATCAGCTTCTGAAGCTGGGAGTTTACAACTTTATTTTGGAGCAAAAACATTGTTTTAATAAACACAGCAACATGAGATGAAGATTGTCTGAAGTCCATCCTAACTTCTGATTTTATATTCATATTCCACAAACTTTACATACAAAAGAACTTCATTAACCATTTTCCAAAGTCATCTAGAGGTAATACCACATTAAATAGTTTCTCCTTTATACTGGGTTTCTTTTAAGACTAATAATTCAAATACCTTAATTTGAGAACTTAGCAACGAGTAAACACAACCAGTTCTACACCCACCATTTGCTCTCCTGAGCTATGAGAAAGCTTTCCAGGAAGTTCAACAGACCTCACTTTAAGAATCATGATCTACAGATAACCCACCATCTGTACAAGACTTTTTTAGGGAGAGCCAAAAACCCTGTTCTACACAAATTACAGAGAAGGGCACATTATAAACCACACAGTTATGATTTAATGGAATTGAGGCACATCACAGATATAGCATGAGGTGTATGTGTATAAAGGAACTATGGTTTCTTATCTGACAAAAGAATATGGTTGCTTAAATACATTCTATGGTGCTCAACACTAAAATTATCTGACAAAAGAATATGGTTGCTTAAATACATTCTATGGTGCTCAACACTAAAATTATCTCCATTTCTATAACAGTCAATCTCAGACAAAGTTGTAACTTCCTTAATGAGCATTCCCTTTAAAACTGTGGCTCTACATCAGAACTCAAAACTCCAAACTGAACCAGAGCAGACAATTATTAGGAGAACACAAAGTAAGGCAGAGAAGGAGAAATCTAACTAGACATCTGCTTTATGAGCTACAGATAGACTCAACTGAAACAACTTCTCTTCTACCTTTGGATCCCTTTATTCCCTGCTCTCTCAGCACTGCAACACTATTTTTCAAGCTGAGTTGAAGTCTTGAGTTGAAGAGAAGTCTTACACTGCCAAGTAGTACATATATATTTTATGCTGGTGCATTACCTAACACAAAATGTAGTAATACAATTATTTATTTCCCAGTGAAGATGCTACAGAAGCAAAGGTATGAAAACAGATGAGTAGGGTCCTGTTCCCAGCCTAAATAACCTCATATCTGCTACTGTGACACACAAAAAATGCTACTAGAGATATCAGCTGAAAAAGGAACTCTCCCACAGCAGCGCAGCTCCCAAGTTAGCAAGTGCTTCTGTATCAGCTTTGGATCATGCCTCGGGAGACTAACATGGTTATTAAGTCTCTCTTCAGGTGCTCAAGGAAGTTAGAAATTCAAATAGTTTCATGAAAAACACATACTCTAACCCTATTAAAACAATTTAGGGAGCACTAAATATTGTAATTCCCTGCTGCAATTATATTAATGATGGTAGAAGAGAGCTTCTACACATCAAGAAGCCTCAGAAAAGCCTAATAGTAGTTAAATACATTGGAAGGCTATTAAAGGAAATCTGCATTTATTTAAACCAGCTGCCTAAAAGTTCTGAAGGAGTAAGGCACAGTTATTAACGCAAGCAAAGCTAAATGTTGTTCAGATTCAATTTGTAGCCATTTTAAACAGAAATACTGGCACTCAAGAGCCAAACAGAAAATGTAATTATCACAGCTCAGCTTTATTTATTTATTTAAAGTCATCCAACATTCCTCTGAACATTTTAACATTTTAAAGGAAATATTTTCAAATAAAACATTAATGTATTTTTTCCCCCAAGAGTAAAACAATTAGCACAGCAGGCTTTAATCAAATGGTTTACATTCCCCTAGCCTGAACTCTCCAACTGCAAGCACCACAAATAATATCTCTTTTCAGATATCAACAGGCTAAGAAATGCCAGTTGTAATTACAAACTTTATGAAGTTGACAAATGAATTCATGGTAACAGCTCCTTACCCCCATGAACTCTCATAAACCTGGACTAAACCTAATGGATTCGGCTCTTCTGTAACCATACTCCAGCAGTTCTCAAGAGAGAGTTTTGCAAATTCTCCTACAGAACACTAATGAAGCAGCAACAATCCAGCAGGTTACTTATAATCTAGGAATGCTTTAGAGGATGAGACATCTAATTCTATAGAAATTCAAGACAGGGAACAGTAATTCAAAAAGCAGGACCTCTACCAGTAATTTAAGAAAGCCTATAGCTGGTAATTTCCATTCACAGACCTCCAGCGACTATGTGAGAAGAGCACCAGGACTTGTTTCCAACTACTGTGGCAAATCCGAGCTGCAGATTTTTCCAACTACTGTGCAAATCTGAGTCTAATCCCTCATTAGAAGAATTTCACAGTACTTTAAATTCACTGTTGTGTCCACTAGATATTGTTTCAGTTTCTGGAAACTGATACCTGAGATTTCAAACCCATGGTCAAATTGTGGCATAGACCTGCCAATGCCTCCAAAGGCAACTGGAAGGATATACGCAGCGGTCTTCACCTTTTGCAGCTTATGGACCTAAGGAACTAACCAGTTGTTGTCATCTTCCAGGAAGGACTGTCCAAGATTTACTGTAATATGTGCATACTTTTTATTAAGACAAAAATAAATCAAAAATTCCTTGGCATGTTATCACTCTTGTTTTATCAATTCCTCTATCCATAGGGTTTATGAAGAACATGGAAATGATGTTCACTTGACACAGATGAGGCTTTCCTTCTTCTAAATCCCCATGACCTACTACAGCATAATTATAAAGACAAAAGGAGCAGTATTCAAAACTTAAACCTGGCCTGTTCTGGAAGCCTCTTGTTTCCCACGTATCTTTGTAGTAGAATGTCTGGCATCCTGTGAAAACTCAGTGCATCTGCTATATAGTGGAAGTCTCCATTGTGAGGAGTGCGCATACACAGTAGCATCTCATTCTCTATGAGATGGAAATACATTCTTTATGGTGGAAATACAGCAAAATCACTTCTGTTTTCAAAGGTCCAAGCTACTGTTTGTTCTCAGTCATTTTTTCTTGCTGTTCTTGTACACCTTATCTACCTTCTGTTGTTCTGTAATTACAAAACCTTTTGTTATCTAGTAATTTGCAATAATCCAGCTCTTCTGTTTTGGAATGTGAAACTTCTGATGGTGACAGACATTACACATAAGTGAAGGTTACAAAGCTGCATCTGATTCCCAATAGCTCTGCATGCATCCAGCTGCTTTAAGTTAGAGAATGACATGGGAAGCCACCAGATCATTACTGAGACACCAAAGGAGAAAATTTAAAGTAGCCTTGGGGAAAGAGGGGAAGCTGAACACCTAGACTGTGTGAAAGGTTATAGAGTATTCATGACACAAGCTATAGCAGGTTTTTTCCATCTTGCTTCTCTTAAGACTTCAGCTTTAGGAGCAAGAACACTACATAACAACACTAACTACCACTATTCCACAATCCTTATATAGATGCCAGATGCTGTGGGAGAAGAGGGACCACACTCCTACTTTTAAAATGGAGGTCTGCTAGAACACATCACAGTAACAAAACACAGTGGAACAACGAAATAGCAGTATGAGGCAGTAGAGTGAATTATGATTAAGTTCTGTTTCACTGCTTCCTTCTTTCCAAATCTAATACCTAATCAACATTTTGGAAAAGTAATCTGTGTCACTGGTTCAACAATTCAGATCCTGAGTTTGAGTACAAAACCCCACAGTAAAAATCTGAGTCCCATAACAGGTCCTCTATGAGGAATATATGCAATATCACACCCAATACCATCATAAGAGGCAGCAAAAGAAATTTAGTTTAAAATAAAATTACCTGTAATACTAATTATTCCACCCAACTCCTAGGGCAAACTCTTTCATATTCTACATTAAGAATCAGAGGCAGAAAACACTTACAGCTGTGTTCAGTCTTTAATACACCATATATACAGCTCTACAACATACACTACAGCCTTAAGTGACTTTTTAAATGAACAGAACAAATCCGTGCTTTTCTATCCTGCAAAGTTTTGCTACCTACTGATTTCTGCAATGTTGCTCATAGCCAGGGGGTTTTAAGAAGGCTATTGCAGAGAACCACTCTATGTGCAATACCCCGATGAGCTCTTCATGATTTTCATTAGAAACATAAGAAACATTTAATCTCAATGATTTGTGACATCCCTCCACAGATTTCTTCCAGAACTACTGATAGTAATTGCTTATAAGGGATGCTTTAGCTCCTTCTACCAACCTCACTCCCATAGTATAAACCTTGTGTTTTGGGCTACTGTCAAACAAAATCCAGCATTGTGGTCTAGATTTAGGACAAAGACTAATGGCTATTTCCATGTCTGGTCAATTAAGTCATTTTTCCAAGTCTGGAAACAACAATACACAGACAGTAAAGTCTCTTAGCAGGGGTGAAACAACCTTTTATAAATCATATGATGCAGTCCTGATCATTACCTTCTCTCAGCAGAATGTAAAATAAAGATGTCAGCATGAAAGAAAGTGCAACAGTGCAAAGATAAGGAAAAAAAAAACATCCAGTGAGAAGAGAGCTGTGTGGAAATTAGAAGACCAGAGTTCAGCCTTAATCTGCTCATCCTAAACAAGCAGGATAAATTTTTTCTTGTATATGCCCTACCTCAAAGGAGTTGTAAATGATAGCTATCCCATTCAAAACTGGCTTAATTTAAAAGAGGCTGGATGGAGTGTGAGCATATCATCGAAGAAAATGCTATTGTGAGCCAAATACTCCAGTTCAGCTTTGCTAAACTGCTGGCACTAAATGGGCTGTATCCTCAGAACACAGTATTTTCACATGTAACACACACATTTTTGCTCAGAAAAAAGAAAGAACAGAACCTGGCAGAGCTACTGAATAAAGACAGTGCAGGGAGAAGGGAGATCAAAGGGAGTTTCCTCCTATTTCCCTCTAACTTGTTCTACTATGGAACTGCAGGTCGGGTTCTTGTCGCTACTTTCAATCACAGATAAACCTCAAGATGATTCAACAGGAAATGTTGAATCATCTTGAAATGTCAACGCCAGTTGAAACATCAGCGACACAAAAATCCTTAATTTCCCCATTAGCTCTAAAGGATATCTTCTGATTAAGCTTAGAAGCTGCACCAAAGCCACAGTAGTATAAGCCTCTGTTTATTAATGCAATAAAAATAGAGTAACTCTGCATGTCAGATTGCAGTAATGGGCACTGAAATAGCATTTTGCTTCCTAAAACAAGTGCACTCTCACAACACTAATGACAGGACTGAGACACTGCAGCCTCTTTACCACTTAAGCTTACATACCATCAAAGAGAAACATCTCTATCACTTTCAGATACACTCATCCAAATGACTGTCAGATTATTCATCCTAATTCATGAGAAAGCAGTCAGTCCTTTAACTAATGGGCCAGAAACATTCAACTATAATGTGCGGTCTATGTACTCCATTTCGGCTTTTGTGTACTGGACTTCTAGCAGCATGCCTGCACTTCAAACTCAGCAGCAAAAGCCTCACCTCTACAGTATTTCTCACTTATTCCCAGGCAGCACACAGAACTTCCTTGATGAGACAGTGGTTGGGGCTGCTACCCAGAAGAACCACCCCTCAATCATTTGTAACTCAGGGACTTCTCTCCCACTGGGTTCTCTAGTATGCAACTAGGATTTAGCTTATACCACTATCCCCTCTTTACCCCTAAAGCCTCTTCATCCAGAAACAATCTCTCTCTCCTTAAAAGCTGAGTGTGGGAAAGAGAAAAAGAGAGATAAAACACTTGTTTTGCCTTGTTTCCCAGAAAAACAGAAAACAAAACAAAAAAAAACAAACACGGACATCTAAATGTCACCCTGGCCAAAAGAGGAATAAGGAAAAAAAAAATTTGGAACAGGCTTCTCAAAAGTACAGCAAAGGAAGGCTAAGATGAGAAAGTTCTGTTCTCGCACAGCCATAAATTAGCTAAAACCAAATTAGTTCATGTTTTTCTAACTTGAAACTGTTGAGTCGCATCTTTCCAAGAGGGAAAGAGGTCATCTTGTTCTCCAAGATGAGCTGCTGATGTTATCGACCTTCAGCAAGGAGGGCAAATTTACGTTACTGCATTCCAGTCCAAGTACTAAAGCTTTTACGTGCTCTGCCTTATTTGCTAGAAAATCTGTGATTCAAAACCTGCATAGAATGGATGGGGCCTAAGAATGAAGGACTGCCATAGCTGCCTATCTCACATCCCTTCAAAAAGGACTGAAGAGCTTTAATTAAGCCAAAATAAGGTAAGCAAGAACACACAAAACTGAATCTTAGATATTTTCCACTTCTGCTACTGAAGATAACCAGAGCAAATAATTTGTTCTGGACTTCACCTCTAATTTAAAGCTAAGAACCACTCAAAATACGGCTGTGACCATCCTAGAATCACATCCAATGTACTCTGCTTTGTTCTGAATGCCCGAGCCCAGTTACGTACTGACACAGGTAAGACTGCTGCTATCACACTTGTGCTGAGCACACCTAAAACTGCTCCAGGTTTATTACATGCTGCTATCTCAGTGCTGCAACAAACTCCATTCCCCTATCTTCAACACCACTTCACAGCCCATTTAAAAAAATGAAATTAAATCTTCACAGGGCGATCAGTTAACCATCTAATGGGGAAGAGGGGGAGTGGGGTTTGCTTGCACCTCCACCTGTACAAGATGCAACTCTTCCCATTAAGCAAAAGAGTAAGAAAATACAAAGAGCAGAAGTACTACAACTGCAATAACCTAAGTGCTAGTTGACAACAGTAGGGCAAAACTCAGTTTCTCTCCAAGAAAAAAAAAAGAAACAAGAAATCTCATTCACTGAGGTCACCACATTGAGCCATCTGCATTAGAAGTTTTGGCGTAGGTTTGCAAACATTGAGATGTTTCTACCTATAGTGCAACCAGATTTTTATAACACCACTTCAATCCGAAAGCCGTACTTCTGCATACTCATTTTTTATTGCCGGTTTCACTTACATGCATAGAACAACAACAACAACAAAAAAAACAACCAAAGCTCAGTGAAAACATGTATGAAATTTCCCAATGAAGGTCACTGTGCAATGAAAAAGTTATAAATGACACAGTCCATCAACATTTAAAGCCTGCAAATAAGAACAATTAAGATCAACTACAAAAGGGAAGTCAAACAAAAATCACAGGGAAAAGGATCACACCTTCAGTTGATTTAAAAGGGCAGTAGAAACCCTGGCATGTGATTTACTGGCAGAAACTAAACACTCTGGTGTGGGCTAGTAAAGAAAAAATATTGTCATTTTTTTTTCCAGTTTGAAATCTAGTGTGCTGAATCTTAAGAAAGTAAAGGTTCACTCAAAGTGCAACCTTCTTTTGATGTTAAAGGGAAAAAAAATAACCTCCTTCATATCTTCTATATTAAAAAAGTTCATTAATGAAAGGCTGAACGTTTAATTCACAGGGATGGTTCTGTTTTTTGTCATTTTTTGTATGGTTAACAAGATCATAATTCAAATAGGTCACACATTGTAAATATCCTCACTATATTGTTTTCCTTTCCTCTATAATTAGACCACCTTTTGTTACCAAGGATCCTATAAACTGTTTAAATGTGAATGGTTGTAAACTGCTCGTATTAAAAATTAGGCATCTCCTCCTCCCACCTTGGTACAATGGGAACCGCATCCAGAAAAAACTATGGCACATAAAATCAACATTACATCTCTGACACCTCTTTCTGCAGGGGTCTCACCCACATTACATCATCCACACACTTTATACAGCTTCTGTCTTTTCCTCCAGCCGTGCAAATGACTCTTGCCTAAATGTCCACTAACAAAGGGAGACGTGCAAGCTCACTGACAAGCTGCCTTGGAAAGGAAAATCACCTTGTCCCCACCAGATCTATGGGAAGGGCAGCACCACAGCTATCCCAGCAGCTTCTGGGAGGGAAACACTGAGCCCAGCTTGCTCCCTGCTGCCCAAGAGGACTGCCAACAGCAGCAGCCAGAGACAGCCCAAGGGCCAGGACAGTTTCCCAAGAGCCAAAGCATCTCTGCACTGTTCTGTTCTGCTGTTTTAGATGTCCAAACGTGCTTTCTCTAAACTTCTGAGAACAAAGGCAGCCCTTAGGGGAATGATGGCCCCTTCCTGAACATGCTGAGCTGCTGCCAACCCAAGGCATTTCATAGGATGCACTCAGCATGCTTTCTGCTCACACATTCTGCCATCTCTTCTACCCCTCGAGATCGAATAGCAGCAGAAACATCAAGTGTTCTCTTATAGTACAGTTACACTGCATGCTTCTTAGAATAAGCAGAGTCATGAGATCCAGAAATAGCATATGGGTATTAAAACCCAATGAACAGGCAATGCTCCCAGCAGCCATTAGTAGAATTATTGGATATTACCTATAGATTTTTTTTAACAGACTCCTTATGACTGGTACAGATCTCTTTAACCACACAGATTGTATGGAAAGGATCTGATTGACCAGAGATAATGCTATCAGAATGGCTTCCTACAGTGCCAGCGGTTCGATCAGCAATACACAGCAAAAATGCTTGCAAATATTCTCAGACAGAAAGCTGGTATGCTTGTGCTCAGAACAAATGGACCTGAATGGGGAACATACATGCACAGTATTAGGAAATACAGCACTCCCAGGTTATTTTTTTCTGTCTCATCTGAAAGAAAATCAAAATTAAACACCCAAATTAGCAAAATGTTTTCAAAAACTGAGTTTAAAATAACGTCCACATTAACTGAAATTCTTAACATTTAACTTTTTCTTCCTCCTCTCCCTATTTGTTAGCAATACAAATTGCGGATTTTTTTCCCGAAATACACAGCAATCTGTGTGATTGATTGCACTGCACATCCACCTACAGATGATTACATGACTTTTCTGAAGTGAAACCGATTTCTTTTACACCTGATTTTGACAACAACCACTGTTTGACACATGCTGCATGAATCCTGATACTACCCTCAACTGTTTTCCAGCAGCACATACTGAACTCTTACCCATTACACACCAGTAGTCTACAGAAACCCTCATTGCTGACAATTGAAAATCCCCCCTTTTCCAAGCACAGCTTTCATATTCCAACTTTGCAACTTTGGTTGTCTCTCATTTCATGCTTTTTGGTCAGAAGAGATCACGGATTCCCCTAACTCCCAGGGAGAGCTGCAGACTGTTTATCCTCCCCATTGCAGGAGTATGATGCAAATGCACAATGCAAGACAAATCACAGTTTCCACAGTGCTGCTGGGGAAAAACAGGGTGCAATCAAAACCACTCAAACCAGAAGGACTTAATTCAGATGAGATAGGGATATTATTCAGAAGTAGAACGTAATAAAAAGGAAAATAATATTAATCAGTTTTAAAAGCTTCTAGATCCTAGAGGGGATTATAGCCTGAATTAAGTACTACAGAAAAAGACAGCATAATTTCTCACCAAGTACATCTGTCTGGTTAATCTACTCAGGACATTGCCTTAACAGGAATCACGTAGGAAAATTGCAGAGATTTGCTTTGCACTTCACAGGCTGTTTCCCAGCACATTCCATCAAAGCGGTTTGGATGGCGTCGTGACCATAGTGGGAGCAGATACCAAACAACAAACACACCCCCATTGCTAAGAAAGGCATTTTATAAAGGTGCCAAACTGTTGCCTTTCATGGCATCCCAAAATAATTGTGAAGCGCAGCTTACCATCCATTTCTGTACTTCAAAGAATATTTTGAAAGCATTTTGTTATCTAACAAAAACTGTGAGATGTTTCCCATTGCTATTCTATACAATATTTCAGTGTTTAAAAAAGATAAAGAGAAAAGCTCCTATAAAAATAAAATGGAATTTGATGCACTACCATCATTACAATAACTAAAAGAAAACTAAATCTCCCTACTGCAAACTACTTTCCACTTGCAATAAAAACCTTGGTTTTCTCCTTTTAACCCCCATTAAAAGATCAGAGGGAATGCTGACATACAAGATTTGGCAGGCACTCAACAGAGTGGGTACCCCATCAGACATCTCTTGTTCTTAAAGACTAGACATCAAGTAAAAATGAATTTTGGCCTGATATCAAACCTTGACAGTAATCTATGGTAATTTAGCTGTTCATAAACGAAAACGTTCAACCTTTTTTAATTTTACCTTCAGGAGAAGTGAAGTGAAACGGAAGAGTAATTTAATATTGAAAAAACAGCTTGCTAAAGGGATAATTTCATTATTAGACTCTTTTAATCTCGTTCAGAACACCAATATGTTTTATGGATCAGGAGTCCATATTTGGACCTTGGTTCATATCCCATTTTCCACTTACATTAAGACCTATGCCAGGGTTTCTTTCCTACCACTATTACACTATTGGTCTTCTCTTTCAAGAGAGAAATATTTCTGACAATAAATATGATTCACCCTATTCTGTCACAGAATATGAAGTATTTCTTGCATAATCACAATAAACATCCTAACTAGAAAGCTGGTAAATTGCCTTTACATTTGGTGTACTGAAATACTTAATCCCGGTACCATAAATTACATCAATATTGAATGACAGCTAGCTTTCTAGTGTGATTAACAGTGTCAACATACTGCCCACCTTGTAAATCTATGTTATTCCAAATTCACATTAAGGCTGGTTCCATCAAACCTCTAGGCTTCACCAAATGCTGTGCTATTCACTTCTTGTGTCAAACCCCAAGAATGAGTGTAGGTAACTCACACCACATCACACAGACTTCTGCCTTAAATGCCAGGTAGACGTATGACCAGAGCAGGGAACCCGACCTCATTAAAATGATCTCCTTTCTCCAAGTGGTATTACCAAAGACAAAACCAGAAACACTACCTTTAAACAGAAAGTACACTTCCATCTTCCAGTACTGTGAAAAACATCGACCTTGTGACAACTATTCCAGTTTTAATATCAGTGGTGGAAAACGAACAATCTGAATAATGTTGCTAATTATTTTTTTTAATGTCACCACATTGATGGTAAACATCCCATTTCTATACATAGGACCAACGTACAGCATATAGGCTCTACCACACTCTCCTTTGCAAAGACTGTACAGAAAGGGAGTGATTATTATGGACATTTTCAAGGATACAACATCAATTACAGTAAAAAAAACCTCAGTAGAATCCAATGGAAACTGGTGTTTAACTTCCATATAAAATTCAAAAACAACCATCCATCACAATATCAACTTGGTGAAGAGAACAAGCATCTAAAATAATTCAAATATCACCAATTCAGCATAACATTAACTAGCAAAACACAACAACCACAGAATGACAATTTTCATGGAAATGCTTTAACAATGTAAATATGTACTAAGTGCAGAAAGATTTTTTTCTAATACAGCAGCTCAGATACCTTAGTACTTCTACTGTGAATTTGTCCTTCCATATAATCGGGGGGGGGGGGGTAGGCTCACTCTTAGTACTTTCAGAGTATTATGTGTGTGAGTGACTCCAAGATGAATAGCAATTCAACATCTAATTGCATCCATTCCTCTTCAGAGGTAGTAGACACTTCATTTTGAAAGACTCCTACTTGGGAAATTCCCAGCAATATGGGCATTGAGCAAATAGGCATGCTGTGGTTACCAAAACAATACAACACAACTGGCATCAGTTAGATATTGCAAATCCTGGCCTGATTTAGAACACTCATAAGAAATAAGTGTTAATAATCCTACTAAGAAGAGCATGAGAATGTGTTCTGTTTGCACAGTATCTACGAACACAACAGCAAGGAACATATCGTGAAGTATTAAAGAATATTTTCTCTGATTCCAGGTCTAGTTTTCCTTCAAGTCATTAAGGAGGGAGCCTCCAACAAGCTAGCCCACGAAGTTCAGTTTAAAATAGCATCAGATGTCTGAAGAAGGTATTCCACAAAGGAGGTAATGTGCTGCTTCTTGTGAGTAGGAGAATTATCCTGAGACATGCACTCTTTATTTATTCTGGGCAAAACTCACTCTAAATCACAAGTGTAGACATGTTTAATGCTTCCTTTCTTCCTGTTCCAATGCCGCATACTAGAAAGCAGCAAAGTCAAACTAAAAAACTTTTAACGAGGGTTTCCACGCCCTGCTCTACTGCAGATGGTACCACTATTACTGTCTGCAAGCTTGCAATAACTGCTCGTTACTTGTGTCTAGAAGGTGGGTTTTCTGTCTTACAGAAGACCCCCCTCCCCTGCTATCCAGGAATCAGAGGGGTTGGCTGTTCTCACCTCTTACAACAGAGATCTTGTAGTTAAGAAAGGGCATAGGATATCCTGTCTTGAAAGCACACTGCAGCTCCCACCAATCCAGCCCGTAACAAGGGACGGATTTGTCTGGTATTTCAAACATCACAGTTATCCCCATACTGACAGTATCCAGGAGAGGGCAGGAAGGGAGGGAATTTCCTTCCAGGACTGTCGTGCAGAAAGCAAGGAACAGTTGCACCACATTTATAGACAGTCAAACAGAGAAGGAATGTGAACTATTTGGCAGCCGCTGCTCAAGAAAGGCAAAACTAGAGAATAAAAGTGGTATTTTGCAAGGCTCAGGTGCAGTCACAGCATGAAAGCAGAAACCTGCAAGAACTCATTTTGTACTTAAAATTAAAGGTAATATTTTAAGTATTTACATAACAGAGGACTATCAGAGGAATTAAGGAATGCAGCAAATATTACAGACTTAAAACTTTAGGTATCTAATGTACAGAGAAATCTAAGGAATTCAGATACATTACACAACAAGCTGCTGCAACAGTTTAAAAACGTCAGTCCCCTCAATAAAATCAACCTACAGATTACAGAGATCTTTATAACCATTACAGTTGTAAACTGTATTAAAATTACGTGATGAAATTACTAAGGTCACCAAATATGGCCTCAGCACATTCATCTTGGCTAATGGGAATGGAAAAAAAAAAAATACATGGATGAGTAACTTAGAAACATTTGATATGGGTTGCAAACACTGCCAATTTGTCTTTCAGGCAAACTGAATGAGGGAAGAAAATTCTTCCTCTCAAGATGGCACGAGTAGAAGCACACCAGTACACAAATAGAAAGAAATTCATACTTAAAATAGTACCAAGATTAAATTCGGATTATATATGAAGTAACAGAGAGCGCATGCATGCATGCACAAAAAAACATACTGAAAATACCTACGCTAAATAATGCCAAGGAAAAGTCTAACAATTACGTATGCATGTTTTAGCCAGCTGAAGTACATTTATTTCTGTCTGACTGGCAAAATATAAAGCAAACCTTGTGCTGTTCTACCAGTCCGCAAGCATACACATACATTTTATACACACATGCATGCACACTATACAAAAAAACCAATCAAGTAAATCCGGAATTTCAGACATGAAGTTTCTGAAAATCCAGTAAAAATTCTGAGCAATGATAATTTCTGCCATTACTTTTGTGTGATCAGCCAGAATCAGACTTCACAGCAGTGTGACTTATCTCCCTCTGAATTCAGATCACAGCTTCCTTCCAGTGGCACTTGTGAAGCATGCACTGATTTATATTCAGTAAACGAGTACCTTCATTTTACAGCAGCTATATTACCTCAGTTTTTACACCACCAAACACCGCTGAGATACAAAATACCAAACTCTAAATGAGAAGTAGCTGCAGCAGAAGGATGGCCTTGAAATTTCACTTGCATGTTTTTGAAAACATTACCGATCTTTGCAGGACTTCAAAAGTAAGTCCATTAGCAACTCAGGCAATCAGTGGATGATTAGGCACCAAATCAGATTATAACTGAAATCTAGTCCCTTATGTGGGGATCTTGTGAGGAAGAAAAATCAAACTTCATAGACAGACATTAGATGAGAAACAAAAGAAACAGTATTCTGAAGTAAAATTAAAAAACAGTAAAAAGAACAAACAAAAAAGCAGCAAACACACCTCTCCATCTCATTTCTTCAGCATTTTTAAGGTACTTATCTCACAAACACACCCTGCCTCTTTATGCATAGACTATCACGTCAAGTTGCCTTGGCCCACTCTTCCTTCAACAAATCAATTTTATTTTATTTTTTTAAAAAGCAATGAATTTCTTCTGCATAAAAAACCCCGGCAAGTACCTGCTCGAAGATTAGTCTAGGATCCACATTTTCCTTAGGCAGGGAATCAATAACGACACTGCTCATTTTGTCAGAGCAGGGAAGCCAAAACTCACCCACGTCTGTGCAAACACTTGGCAAGAAAAACCACTGCACATCTACTTCTCCTGTTAGTCATCTTACTCTGGTGAGTTCAAGTGAACTTTGATCATCTCCTCTTCCTGAGAGTCCACTGAGATGGCTTTTTTTTTCTTTACAGTTAACATACAGTTTACAACAAAATGTTACAAATTTCACCGCACACTTGTCCATGCATATATATGATAGTTCATACCTATCTACATGTTATTATGACTCAACTACACTACAGTTAAAATTCATGTTTAACTTTTTTTTTTTTGGTAAGGGTGCACATAACTGAAGTCCTATTTTCACAGAATGGGACCCCAAGGATCATGAATCTCCAACCCCCCTGCCACATGCAGGGCCACCAACCTCCACATTTAATACTAGACGAGGGGGGCCAGAGCCCCATCCAACCAGGCCTTGAACATCTCCAGGGACGGGGCATCCACAACCTCTCTGGGCAGCCTGTTC
>JAOWBP010034367.1:0-21533 GCA_028571105.1 Tragopan temminckii | reverse complement strand
GGGAGAGGTGATGTACAGAATCAAACTCAAGTAAGATTACAAAGCAGGTATGGTTTATTCAGTGCTGCACAGACACCAGGTGCAAGGGGGATAGATCCACCTAACTTGCACAACGTAGGGCAGAGGCTTGGTACAGATACAGGCCAACCTAATACACAATCAATGATTTTCCTGGAACTCGTATACATATTCACTACATTTCCGAGAACCTATCAGCATATGGTCCCTCCCTCTTGCACGTACACCGTGGGCAGCAGGGGTCTCCTTCTGATGGTCATGGAATGAAGGCTCATTGTCTTCAACAGAAATAATCCCATCCTGACTTCCAGTTTACAATAGCTTTTCTTGTCTGGCCTCACATCCTGCTTACCTGCATTCCTATACAATAGTTAACACTTATCCTCTCCTTACTCACATTCCTATACAATGGTTAACCCTTATCTTGTCCTCTCCTAACTCAGAGGAGGTTCTTTTAATATAATATACCCGGTGTGAGATTAAGAAACAATGGTTCAAATGTTGGTCCAACCAGTTTATTATAAATTCTAATCAGAGAGACAGGGAAGGGAAGGAGGGCGATAGAAAAGATAGGAAAGAAGCAAGAATCATGTAAAGCGGGGATAATCACCATCAGGATCCAGCAGCGGCCCCGCTGCACGCCGTTTCAAAGGTCCGAGGCAAAAGCAGCAGGGGGAGAGAGCAGCAGCAGTGTGGCCAGCCTTGGGCAGCAAGCAGGTAGCAGGAAGAAGTCGCAGAGCCAATCCAGGAGGAAGCAGCAGGACTCAGGTAGCAGACCCAGGAGAGTCTGTCAGCATGCAGGAATTCTGTAGTGAGGAATCTGATGGCAGACACCTTTGTTCTTCTTCAGCACGCTGGTAGAGCGCAGAGCAAGTCCAGGAGGGAGAGAGGCAGGTCGTGAGGCTTCTCATGTCAGAAACCACTTCTTCATGAGGAATCTGTTGCCAGAAAACCTAAACGTCATGGTTACAGGTCCCCTTTTTTATCCTTCTTCTTCTGCCATCGTGGCATTCCTGGGCACTTGGGTAAGAGTCATGTGCAGCATTCCCCCTGAGATGGCCATCCTCCTCTAGAAAGCCCACACAAAGACTGCTTCCTGGCCATTAATCTGCAGCTTATCTCTTGTTGCCCCTGGCCTTGTCCATCTGTGTCCCTCAGACAAAGGATTTTTCAACCCTTGCCCAGGACTTGCTTGGACTTGTTCATCTGTGTCCCCAGCAAGCTTTGAGACAAGGATGTAAAAGGATAATATCTTACATTAGATTGTAATGCAGTCTGGAAGCATGAGCAGGTGATGTTTGCCCTTCAGTGCAAATCCCTTTTCATGTCACATGATTCCATTTGAATTAAATAGTATTTGAATTAATAGCGCACTGTCCACGCAATAGGTAAAATGCAGTAGCTTTTCCTTTGAAAAATGTATCTGATTTTGCTCCAAATGATAACTATGACATGGAGTAAATATATTTGTAATAAAAAAAAATTACAAGAAAAAAATCAAAATATCAAATTAGGTTTGAATTCCTGTTATAAACTTTTTAAAAATAATCTTTAAAATTTCTATTTAAGAAGCTTTTTCTCTTCATGGTTTGTCAAAGCACATTGACAAAACAACAAACTTACACTTCATGCAGATATGCATGAACACGGGGCATGTCATCCTGAGGAAGCTGGGAAAGTTAAACCAAAATAGCCGGAAGGTGTGAATGTAAAGCATATTATGTAAAGAGCTTTACAGTTCTCTGTGAAAATGTTTTTGTAGTGTTCTAGCAATAAGACGACTTTGCTTCCCTGCAGGACTTGAAAGCAGAGAAGTGAGGTCTAGATTTGCATGATTAGATAACCCAGTTAAGCCTTCCTGAGAATTTTCTGGTAAATGCATATCCAACTCCCTTACAGCTGTACTTAAAGTTACAAATTACTTTACTCACAAATTAATTTTCAGTAATCTTACGTTTCAGAAAAGTTTCGGATGAAAGAAAATGGATCATGTTTTTGATGCATGCACTCTGCATTAATGCAGAATTCACCATATTAATTAATAGACGCTTATTTCACAAACTACCTTCCCCCCCTCCCCCCCCCCCAAGACCAGCTTCCTCAGTACAGGGACAGTTCTCCACTATAGCAAAGTCACAGAACAGCAAGAGTGACAATACAGTGTGTGAGAGGTAAATTGTGTTTTTGCAGTAGAAGCTTTCAGTATTTTCTGTTTGTACTATAGGCCTTTACTAAACTTATAACCCTCTTGTGAAACAGCTGTTTTTCTTCCACTAAGAAAAATTGCTGAACAGATTAAAAAGTTAAGATTTGGGGTCTGACTGGGATGGGAGTGAGCCAGGTGCATGGTAAGACAAATATGCAGGGTGGAGAGAGAGCCTAGAACAGGACAGAACGAATGTGCTCGTTCTTGGAATTATTGTCCTCCTATCTCCATGAAGGAGTACATAATATTCCCAAGAAACAACAGGTTGGTAAGAGGCCTTATGTGGAAATGTATCATAGCTACCGCAGTGGGGAGATTGTGAGCCTGAGATGCTCAACCAACGAGCAAGCACCAGGAGAGCATTACCTGTGTCGGGTTTAGGGTATATAACAGAATGAATTTTGATGACCGGTGCGCAATTTCTCCCTTGCCAATAGGGGGTATGTGCCCGTTATTGCAATAACGAATAAACTTCACTGCTATCACTAAGATCCTTGCCTAACTTGAAATTTTTGATTTCGAGTGTTTCTTACAATGCTAAGGATAAATTTGTGCATTCAAGATACATAAAATAAATGGCAATAAGTGGTCTCTTGTTTTCCTAACTTTGCAAACAAACAAAAAAAACCAAAAACCCGTAGTATCTGTCCAGTACACTGTTTAGTTCCTCCCCCCCCCAACACAAAACTCAGAATTGAAGTTATACTCAAGCTGCCTGTCAAGTATTACTTACTGTGAATGCCAAGAAGATATTTCCCTCTTTTCTAATTGGGTAACACAGCTAATTACTGTTCTGTGGAATCATATTTGAGTGGCAGCTTGAATGTAAACAGAAACTGTAATTTCAGATGATATTGTATAAACATTTTGAATAGTGATGTGCAAGAACTGAAGCATCAAATAAAGAAATTTATATCCAAACCATAAAAGTTACCTGTGTTTCATGGCTATCTAATCTCTGATGACAATTCTTAAAATTACATGGTTTCCTGCCAAATGCCCATAATACATTCCATAAGTGCTTTGGTACAGTATTCCTCAGAAAAAAAAAAAAAAGAAAACAACAAAAAAAAACAGTCAGAGATGGGTTGGAAATCACAGAAAGAAAACATGAAAACCACATGTTAAAGTAAAGTAGATTTTGGATACACTTTAAAGCACAACCAGATTAAGCCTATAAAATGTTAAGGAAACAGACTTAATCCATAGTACAAAAAGCATAAGAATCACAGAATTGTAGGGGTTGGAAGGGATCTCCAGAGATCATTGAGTCCAACCCCCCTGCCAAAGCAGGCTCCCTACACCAGGTCGCACAAGTAGGCATCCAGGCGGATCTTGAAGACTCCACAACCTCCCTGGGCAGCCTGTTCCAGTGCTCCATCACCCTCACCGTAAAGAAGCTCTTGCGCACATTTGTGCAGAACTTCCTATGCTGCAGTTTCCAGCCGTTTCCCCTTGTCCTGTCTCCACACACTGCTGAGAAGAGTCTGGCCTCACCACTCTGCCCCCCACACCATAGATATTTACAGACCTGGATCAGGTCCCCTCTCAGTCTTCTTTTCTCAAGGCTAAACAGACCCAGCTCACTCAGCCTCTCTTCACCGGGGAGATGCTCCAGACCCTTCACCATCTTTGTGGCCCTAAATTTAAGGTACATTTAAGGTAAAGTTGAGAACATCTCTTAAAACTGTATGCAAATTAATTTCAGAAGTGCTAGGATAATTTGTAGATGATATCTGTTTTTGGTCATGAGTAGTATCAATACCTCAGTTTTCATAATTGCTCTCCAGGACTCCAAGTTTCATTTTTTTGCACTTTTTCCATGTTCAGTAAGAAAGAAAAGAACTGAAACACACATTAGCACATAGGGCCAAAGACAAGGTATTTGGAACTAGAGAGTGAGGAGATTAGAAAACAGACCAAAACAAAATACAATAGAAAGGATGGTAATCTGCCGGTAATTTTATTAAGCAAAATTATGTTCTTACTTATTTTTTTTTCCCCCTAATCTAATGCTTTACTATATTAGTTTATAAACCACTGCTCTCCAGATTCCCAGACCTCTAGTAGAATGATCATATTTCATTTGCTGAAGATGCCTGATGAAGGTTCACAATTACACTTCACTCAGATTAAGTCCTTCTGGACAGTTCTAGCAGCTTCAACATATGACCAGGAACCAGCAAAACCTCTGAATTTTTACTGAGAATTTGAAAACTGTTCCTAATACTCAATTTGTTATAAGATCTGCTGTTTCTACCAAAAGTGCCCTTTTCAAAGTTTTTTCTCAGATTCTTTAAAAATGTTTTGTGTTGTTGAAACTCTCTTCGAAAATAAAAGGGGGAAAAAAAACCCAAGTAATTTCAAAATGGAATTCTTCTATCCTACAGTGAAGGAGCTGGACTTGTTTGGTCAGGAGAACAGAAGGCTGTGAGAAGACCTCATCATGACCTTCCAATACTTATAGGGAGATAATGAGCAGGAAGGAAATAAACTTTTTACGTAGGTAGATAGCGTTAGGACAAGGGGGAATGGTTTTATTCTAAAAGATGCTTGATTTAGACTAGATGTCAGGAGAATATTTTCACTTAGAGTACGGTGAAGTTCTGGAACACATTGCCCACAGAGGCTTTGGATACCGTTCCTGGAGATGCTCAAGGTCAGGTGGGATGTGGCCCCTGGGCAGACTGATCTAATACTTGATCTACCAGTTGACAATCCTCCCTGCAGCATGGGAGTTAGAATCTGACGATCACTGAAGTTTCTATCAATCCTAGTTATTCTATGATTCCTACTAGAATATGCAGAATTGAACTGTGACCACCTATTCTGCAAAATAACTGCTGACCATAGACTCACAAGGAGATCTCACATCAAAAGAGCAACACTCTTCCTTTGAGGACTCTTCTCCGTAAGAAATCTTAAGCATGTTACAGGATTCACAGTCCTCCCAGCCTAAGACCAATGCCTTCTTCCATTCCCCCAATGGGATGGTTATCCCATTGTCAGCATTAGATATTGCTGCACGTCAATTAATTGTTTAAAAAGGCAGCAATTGGAAATAAATTTAAGTCTAGCTTTCCACACTACTATATTCAGTGACCTACAGGACAACATCTACAAGCCATAGTTCTGCTATCTTCGCAAAGAACTTGCTACTGGTTCATTAAACATTAGAAATAATTAAAGTGCAAGAAAAAATTCTTAGTGTATCGACAGTTGGAAAAAAACACGCTGTGATACATAACTAATACTTAATATACAAAACATGCAATAGCTTTGGTTCACGTTAGGATATACTGTACTCTTTGATCCAATCATAGTTGATGCTCATATCAGGAACAGATATATCCTCAACATGAATATTTTCCTTCCACGAGTATTTTTGTATCCTTAAGACATCTCAGAACTCTTCATATTCACAAACTGTAATACAGATTTATCTGGAGCCATGATACAGCAAAGGCCTTCTGAAGGGTCTGTGTGACATCATATTACTCAGCATATGAAATACCAACTGCAAAGTGAGCTGGCACCGTAACAAATATGAGATGGGAAATTTAGTAAAACTCACAGTGTATGAAAGGGAATGTAATGTTAGACCCAGTGAAAAGACTCAGTGCTGATAAATGAGTATAAGTTTAACAGCTATAGAATAGGTCAATTACATACTTGCAAACTTAAACTGGTAAACATTAATCTTTAATTCTGTTTATATAACTGTCATGGTTTTGTGATTTTTGGTTATCGGTATTTTGCAAAATCCCTCTGCCCCGCTAGTCATGGAACCGGGCCGGACCAGCTCGTAAACCGTTGACAAAAACAGATAGAGAAATCTTTGTGCCCTGCTTGCAATACTGTAATGTGATGAAAAGGCCAGTAATAATAGTGGAGAGGCACAATCCTAGACTGCAATAGATGAAAACAAGCCCAAGCACAGCAGCCACAGACGCAAAAACAAAGGGAAAAAAAAAAAAACCAACCAAAAACAAACAAACAAAAAAACAAAAAACAAAACAAAAAAAAAACACAAAAAACTCCTTACCCTTAGAAAGCCTCCAGTACACAAGGATCTCCAGGTAAGATACCCTCATCTCCACTGTCAACCTTTAAATGAAGTCTGGGAATGGGTGGAGCAAGGATCCACCCCTTTTGGTCACTTCGGTGCATTGTATGCAGCTGAGCTCCCCTGGGTTGGCCCTGCCTTCCCATCAGGTGTTCAATCACTGTTTCAGGCTATGACTTAGCATTTCTGCTATATGCCTGGCTTAACATTTTATACTGAAGAGAAATAAAAAGTTTAGTTAGTCTCAAATATTTTTACTTCTTATTATATCAAAGGAACTGGATTTTTTTTATTTTATTTATTTTTGTGGAGGATTTAATTCATGATAAAACAAAGAATGTGTTTGGAAACCTTTTTAGATTTACCATCTAGGAAGCTTCCCAGATCAGACATCCTCTGTACACGAGATGTCAGTACTATGGCTTTGGCCTCCCCCCATTACTAAAAAGCAGAATAATTTCTTTAAAGATTTTATGTCTTAGAAATATCAAGACTTTAACTACAAACTATGAGGTCAAACAATGCAAACATTTAGTTTATATGCATATTTTGCATTCACAAACTCATAAGTATTTGTCAGTTAAAAAGCAAAGAAACAAAACTGAAGTAATATTTAAAGACTCTCTGTACATAATAGAATTATATTTGGCTGGCTAGCTGGCCTAGTTATTTGAGCTGTTTCTTTGTTAAGCGTATTTGTAAATATCAATCTGAAATTAAATTCATTTCACTGAATATCATGATAACTCACTTTCTCATGTATAAATTTTATTAGGAAATTTATTTATTGGAATAGTCAAAGAAGTTAAAGAAATACAATGTACATGTTTATGGTCTGTAATTATCTGTATAGAAATTATACTGGAACGTTATTTCTTCTTGCAGACAAAAACATAATGTTGAATGACTGAAAGTCTGCAAACTGGAAACAAGATTCTATTGTTGATGACAAGAAGAATTAACTGTATTTAGCAGTTTACCAAGAAATAGAATACATTTATCATAACTTGGAATCTTTAAATTGAAATGTGTGCATTTCCAAAAAGTTTTTTTTTGTTGTTTTTTTTTTTTTTTAATGACTCTGATTTATGGTTTTCTACAGGAAAACTGTCTGAAAATCTCTAGTCTCTTCTGTGTAAAAAGCCAGTGAAGTTGATTACAATAAGGTCTTTAAAATGCATTAGTGTATTTATCAAGCCTTCTAAAGTTTGAACTGATATTAACTGGGTTGTTTTTAGTTTTTATTATTTTTATTTATTTTTATTTCTATTTTGTAGTGTATTCTGGGTCTGAAACTGAATGTCATATTTATGACACTGATAGAGGCAGAATTTAAACACCATCATTTTCTTCACTGTAATCACTCAGACACTGACCAGGAAGATGTTTCCAGCTTCTTCCTTGCTGCTGTATCAGCCACAGGTAATTTGTAAATAACAGTGACTGGCCACGATGAAGTTTGTCCTTGTAACGCAAAAGAGCTGAGAAAAGGAGGGGGAGGATTCTGCCCACTCAGTGGCAGGTGGGAGATCTGTCTGTGTCAAATTATTATTTCCATTTTGTCTTGTGATTGTAACATTCATTGTGAATTAGAGCATTCATTTTGTAGCAGCATCTTGACGCCTTAGTGAAGGAACCATAATAGTTTATGACAGAGCAATCAACAGCTTTCACTACTGAGTGGCTCTTCCTTACCAGAGAGAACAGTGATTAGTGGTAGATTGGTAGAGCCATTAACTCTGAGTGACTACTGAGGCAATGGAGGGGCCAACAGGAAAGGTTTAGAGCTGCAACTCAGACTTCCTCCTGCCCACTTCCCACTCTGTATATGATTCAGATGTAAAGACAACGTGTGAAAAACATTGTTCCCTGAGCAAGGTAGATCAAACAATAGCTGAGTCAATAGGACCTGGAAAGCAGCACAGGGGTTTGCTAGATCTAACTTAGATTTAGATCAATTTTAGGACTCCCAGGTGCAGCAATATCTAGTCCTATAGAATACACATAAATAAAATTGCGTCATAAAACCAGTATTACTGCAAACATTCCTAAGCAAGGTAAGAAGAAATGCTGAAAAATGTTTTTGGGCTTTTTTTTGTTGTTGTTGGGGATTTTGTTTTGTTTTGTTTTTGGGCTTTGTTGTTGTTGTTGGGGATTTTTTTTTGTTTTGATTTCCTGCTAATTCTTTGATTTATGTTGCTGCTTTGATGGCAGTAATAAGTTCTGTTTTTCTTTATCATTGTCACAGGGAAACAACACATATAGTTACAGTCATAAGAACACACTGTAGCTTAATGCTGGGGAGAAGGGAAGTTTCAAAAATAAAAATGGCCAACCACTGTGTGATATTCTGTGTTTTGCTTCCTGAGATGACTAGAAACACCAATCTGAATTATAAATGAAACAATACATAGTCAAATATACATTTACTCAAACTAGGTTTCTTGTGCGTTTCTGTACTATTTATTCTTTGGAAAAAAATATATATATATACATGTAACATAGATATTATACATATATATGTATAAGTATAGTGTATAATGCATTGAAGCCAATACTATTTTGATTCCAGTCACCTATGCCATTTGTTTATTAACATTATCAATTATACATATTAATTGGGAAATTAACGTGATATACAAAAAGTTGGTTAAAATGATCAGTTTTGAATACTGAATACACAACTCAGAAACAGATGGTGACTGTTGAAAACCACATAAATAAAATATAAAATAATGTAGTGATTAGAAAACATTTCCATATAAATTTCTTTACCAGTATGCCAGCAAAACTGTAACCTATGGTCTTGTTTAGAATGAGTTTTCTAGTAACTGTCATTTATAATTGTACAGTACTACAAATTAATGCTGTCTTTCTCTAGTTTCAGCTAAAGAAACTGCAATAAATGCATTAAAGACCATAGAAATATTTTCTTCTAGTATGTATTAGGAACAATCATTATTTTAGGATCTGTTCAGACTGAACATGAGAATTGTTCTTTGTGATTTTAAAATTTCACTTACAAAGTATTATGCCTTTCTTAAGCATCTTAGAAACTTTTCCACTAATGCCTGAAGGTACAAGGGGCTTTTTTTCTGGATAACCAACAAGAAGGAAATGAAACTCTTCTAGAATCAACAGTCCCCATCAAAAAATCAGCTAGTTCCCTCAACCCCACTTAACTAGCTGAATCAATTAGCCATAACAGACTTTTTTTTTTATGAAATATATCCAGTTCTTGAATTCTGCAAATTTACTGGACAAGTATATTTAGGATATCAAAATAGAAAAATACATGAAAATCAAGAAAAAACATAGTCATTATATTAGTCATATTATTCAAGCCCCATTTGTGCTTGCCTACTTGTTTTGTTTTGTTTTGTTTTTCCTATTATTAAAAGCGAGAAGAAAGGAGTGGGAAGTAGACAATGATGGTTGTTGTGAAAATTAACCAATATCTTACATTTATGACATCACAAAAACTCCTTAGTATAAACAGATGAAATAAATTTGTTCAGAATTATTCCTGAATTATTGGATATCTGATCAGTTCTTTGTGACATGCAGCATATATTTCTGGGCATCAGATTTCTGGAAATCAGAGGATTTCAGTCTCACCTATCACAAAAATACTTTTTCCTGCTATTATTCTCTCTCTTCAACAAAATGATCAAATAATTGTAATAATCCTACTTTGTAAGCTATATGACAAATCAAACAAGATGCAAAGATCATCAGAAAAATGGAAAATCTATCCTCTGAGAGCACTCTTGAGAATGTCTTTTGAGGCTGAGACTACAAACTGCTGACTACAAATGTATCAGGGTATACATACCAATGAGGAAAAAAAGAACAATTCAAAGACACAAAGCATTTGAAGAACAAATGCTGATGTCAAAATCCATTCAAACTAGAAAACAGAAGAGAACAGGGAAGTTCTGAAGCTGTCTTCATATGGCAGAACATGGGAGACTAATGGCTACGAGGAAGTTTATTGAATTTCTGAAGCGATCTTGATAATTCAGTCCCTGAAAGAGTGAAGCACTCCACTCAGTGACTTTGGAGGTTTCCAGTTTTAATATCTGAACAAAAATGGAAAGAGGAAAAAGTCCTGCTAAAATTGGGAGCCATCCTTACAAGTATGTCTCAAACAAATTTTAAATATAATTGGAATTCTTCTTCCTTCACACATACATATGTCAGCAACTTTTCTAGATACTTCTGATTTGAATTAAGACTTCTTTTACTTGAAGTTATCTCTTGCATAAAGAAGATATAAGTACCTGCTGTATCAAAAAGAAACTGAAAAATCTCTCTTCCCTAATACCAACAGCTGCATGAATAAGAAAACAGAGCAACACTTGCTGGAAGCTGTTGTGCATGCAGAGGTTTGCTGCCATGACGTCTTCAGTTATCGATACTGTTCTAGCCTCATCCTTGGTGGTGAAAAAGAAACGTTTCATGGTTTTTTTTCAAACTACACAACTCAGTTGAACTCTTGGAAATTAATTCACCAACACAGTTTGTAACACATTAAGTACGAGCTATTCCTGCTGCTTGCCCTTCAGCTTTAGCTGACTTCTTACTCAATAAACACAATTTTGAAAAAAGTTATCTAGTAGGTCATTGTTTAAAATGCCATTGGTCTGTGGTAGAGCATGAATACAATTCATGTAATAGACTCTGTGTTTCCTGAGCTGTTGTCTCTGGAGTTGCTGGCACCAGCAGCTGATGCCATGTGCAAGAGCAAGAGATGCTCCATACTGTGTCATTCTTTTCCCATTGGAAAAGAGTGCTCTGTCTGGGTATGATAGTTAAACAATCTCAACAGAGCTTCAGCTGAAAGGGTTTTTTGTACCTTCACAATTATGACATTAATACATGGAAAAATATGCTATGTGCACCTCACTTGACACTTGAAATTTGCTTTAACCCTTCCTCTTCAGTAAGACCCCATTACAATAGATGTATAAAAGTATAACTTAGTTGACCTCAAATAAAGAGAAATCAGTTGAATTAAAAAAAAAAAAAAAAAAAAAAAAAAAAGCAAAAGCTGACTCTTAAATTTCCCTTACTGGTTCATTATTCTTCCTCCCTGTGATTAGCTTTTCCACAGAGCCTTACAAATTTCATTGCCTTTCTAGTTTTAAGAACTTGTTCCAGGAGTATTAATTCTCTGGGGAAATCTTCTCTTTGAATGCTATTCTATAAAACTTTTGAAAAGGTTATTTTTAAGAGCAAGTCTTGTAATTTGCAGTGCTTTCTTTTTCTCATGGCATCTATTCAAATATTTCTCTCTCTCATTACCATTGTCTTCATCAGTCTAGGTTTTCTACTTAGGCTCTGTTTGTTACCTGATAGCCAAGACAAAAGTGAAAATATTATCTTGAGTATGATGACAATAGCAGGCATTTAACATCTCAACCATATCCAATTGTATGAGTAGCCAACTAATGCATCCCTATCCCAGTAGTCCTAAATAACTGCCAAAGGTTTGATTTAAATGGATTAAAGTCTATTTCTCCTTTAGCAAAGTCTTTCTAAGACCAGCATTTTACATTCTGGTAATTTTGTATAATTGTAAATGTATACTTTTATGCAAATATCTTTCAAAAACTGATCAAAATGTCTTGCAAGCAGGTTTAGGATTCACTTCACACATTCTGAAGCTACAATATTCTGACATATTAGTTCAGTTAGGTTGTGAATGGTTCACCACCTTTCATTTTCTAGTGACTCGATGTTTATGGCATGTGCTCAATTGTTTTAAAGCATGACTAAAAAGTGTAAAACTGGTCTATGAAATCACTAGTCCAGAAAAAATTCTCTGCTCCGCTGAGTTCAATAAGCAGTATGTACATTCACTTCCTTTGTCAATTACCCTTCTTTTTTTTTTTTTTTAACCTTTTGAGTGTTTCAGAATTGTAGGGTTGGAAGAGATATTCAGAAATATCAATTTTCTATATGCAAACTTTATAGCACAGAAAATATTTTTTTATTATTTTTACATGAAAATGTGGATTTCTCCAATAATTACAGCTTTGCAAAACAGACCAGAAAATTGTATCTACCTCCTCAAGACAACTTAGAGAAAGTGAGGGTAAAAACACACCCAATCTGTGTACTCATCATTCTGCCATAAGAAAAAGAGAGTACTGTAATTTGGAGTTTAGAAAACAGAAAATGACATTAAATAAACCTATTTCCCTAGAAAAGCACATACAAAAATACCTTTCCTTCAAATGTTTCTTCAATCCTTGCATGAAGAAAGTACACTGAAATAAATCTTTAAAATAAAATCTCCCTTTTGGATGCTAGCAGCTTTTTCAAATAGTCTAGTCTGTTCTTATTAATGAATGAAGTACAAAATTTAAAAACCTGAAAGATGTTTATGGCCATTTTAAAACTAATTATATTCACTTTATCCTGTTGAATTGATTAACTGTATTCATTAGAATTCTTTTGACCAGCATTCTATCTCTGCTGAGATCTTCTGTGGTGGCAGTGGGTTTTTCTGATCATTTAGGTAACTTTTAAAGTGAGATTGAGTAAGATATGGGAAATTCCCTTTTTGATCCATTCCTCAGCTCTTCCCATTTGTGAGGCAGACATCATAACTAAAAAAAAAAAAATTGTAAGACTTCAGGATTTTTTTCTAAAATTTTTTCAATTTTCAAATGTATTTAAAGTGCCAAAATTGTCTACATGGAAAAAAACCCACAACATTTTCTCTTCGAAATAGGTTAAAAAGAAGTCAAATAGCTTTCATACAATTAGAAAGTGTGATCTAGATTTACTCAGCTCTGCTAAGCAGGTATATATGCCGCACTTGAAACGGTGTCTAATATTCCACAGATGGCAATTACCTTCAGAGGAATGGCTAGGGACTTAATTAAAAGGCAGAGAGTTGGCAAACTAAAATGCTAGAGAAGCACATGAAAAATCTATACATTATCCAAGGGTCTCTATAGAACATTTAGGAAGCTAAAAGTGTCTTTTATCAAAATTTACCTTCTTTTCCTCACAAAAGGTTTACTTTAAAATAAAGGTTAGGTACCCTATATTTAATATTTTATTTTGACTAACTGAGCTTACTGTACAACAAAGCAAAATATATTAAACTGAATAATATTGATTTTACATGAAAGCACATCAGTTAGGGAAATGCAAAAACCAATAAAGCATCACCCCAGGCTGGGATAGATATCTCTAGACACAATTTATTTTTACATTTAAACCAATTATTGAACTTGTTGCATTTAAAAATGTGCACCATATATCCTTACAAGGACTTTTTTATTCAATCATACCAATTGCATTGATCTCCATATTCTATATTAAACACCAATCTTAAATTAAAGCTGACAATTTTGAAGGCCATGGTACAAGATTGTAAGCAGAAATAAATTCTGCAAGGCTTTCTTTCTGTGTTTTTATGCCCAAACATTAATACAAATATTGATTACATTTTAACACACAATTTGTAAGCTACTTCAATGTTTATTTCTTCTTAATATTTGTTCAATAATATTACAAACTTAAAGAAACAATTTCCTACTGTTGCACTGAAATATGATAATATACCCCTCTAGTACCTAAAGGGGGCCCATGAAAAAGTTGGAGAGAAACTCCTTATCAGGGAGTGAAGAACAAGGGTTAATGGCTTCAAACGAAAAGAGGGTAGACTTAGATTTGATATGAGGAGGAAATAGCGAGGCACTGGAATAGGTTGTCCAGAGAATTTGTAGATGCCCCATCTCTGAAAGTGACTAAGGACTGGTTGGATGGGGCTTCGAGCAATCTGGTCTGGTGGTGACAAGGTGTCCCTGCCCATGTCAGGGAGACTGGTACTGTACACTAGAATGTGGTTATTTCTTTCCAATCCAAATTACTCTGTAACTCTATGGTAATGTTTTTCAAATATAATAGAAATATAGTATAAAATAGATATTTAAGCATAATTGTTGATGAAACATCTAAAACTATAAGAGCTTCTACAAATGTTTTTCAGAGACATGACATACCAAGTTGCAACCAAGCAAACAAAGTTATTTTAATTCATTATTTTAATTGCCAACTTGTGTCTACAAAAACAGGCAATAGGACTCAGAGAGGCTATTATGTATGTAAGTGTAGAACTGATGCTAAGTATTTTCTTGTAGAAACCCTGGTCTTCTGATGATGGTGGCAAAGTTTCAGTTTTGCACAAAGGGGCCAGCCTCTGTTTATTCAGCTGCCTTTACACCTTGCTACATCATCTCTATACCTGGTAGGAAAATCACTATGCTACTTGGAAGAATCTCCTTGTATCTCCCTGGCTCATCAGTTTCCCAGTTTTTAAAGGTCTGTCAACATTGTTTGTAGTTTGTAACTTCTCTCTCCCAACAGTTTTCAACTGATTTTAAAAGCATTTGCAACTCTCTGAAGCTTTCAATTGTTTATATAGAGTTTGCATAAAAGTGGAATGGAAGAATCCAGACATTGGAAATATTACCAAACATTCAAAATGCTCAGCATCCTGTTAACTCTTCTCCATGTCCTCATATTTTTATGTGCATAGCTTGCAGTCAAATGAACAGCATAAGAACCAAGGAGGGAATTTCTCAAATACTCTGAATAGCTGCACATCACTACAGATTATGACTGCTTGGATTTAGGTAACATTTTTTTGGCTGAGGAAACATTCCAATGGGATAGATTAATCTATGTAAACCACACAGCTCAGCTGTTCAGCATTCTAAATTGCCACCTCTGTCTTCTTTCAGCACAAAAATGTGCATTTTTTCCTATAATAAATATATTTTATAATAGCAATAAGGCAACTCCAGGGTGTACGGTTATCACGAGATAATCATACCCTAGAGGGATTGCAGATACTTGGCTGTGCCTCATAACACCCCATGTGTGTATTTATCTCATGATAACCCTACTCTCTTTTGTATCTTATTGCCTAATTATCCTCTGCTAATGCAAAATACTAATTTTTTGTCTGAAACAATATGTGCAAGAATGCATTGCTAACAATTATTAGAGGACCTTGACAAACAATACTGTCACTATTTTATACTCTTTTTCCAGTTGGAAATTTACATAAAGAACCAACTTTGAATGTTTTTTCCAAACCACTTCAAATCCTTTTAGGCCCTGCAAACTAAAATATTCAAAGCTCTTCAGGTAAAAATCTATTAAAAATTCCATGTATATTCTCACAATGATTTATATCATTTTACTTACACAAAACATTTAAATTCTTTCTTCTGTACTTATACCTCTTTTGTATTTCTATTCTAGTTCATGGAATGTGGTTTGCTGCTTATTTCTTGTAGACCCTGAAGGGACTTCACTTTTGTTGCAGGACCACACACCTGAAATTTATTTGAGATTATCTTTTTTTTTTTTTTTTTTTGTTTTTTTTTTTGTGGCTGTTGTTGTGGAAGTGGTAATTAATAAACTAAATCCAATGAATTTTTTCTTCATTGCAACAGAAATGTAAGTTGTAACACCTGCATTTAACCAGTAAAGAAATTTGAGATAATAAATACTTAGAAATAATATCCTCAAATTCCTCAAATGAAATCCTCAAATGAAAAATGTCATAAAAGTTACAATCATTCACAAGCCATTGAAAATAAATCAATAAAATTAAGTTTATTTTTTTTAAATGATAGATTTACTCTGAAATTTAAATTGTAAAAATTATAAAACACAGTAAAAGCTAATGTACCGTGTCAAAATTGCCTGTATAAGATACATATTTTCCTCTTAATAAAAACTATATACTTGAGAGTAGGTTACTGGTCAAACGGTAATCTGACTTATTAAGATGATATCAAACTGTACCAAATGTACTAAAGAAAATGTTACCAAAATACATTAACTCTGCAATTAACCTATGATTATACAGACTTCATCATTCTACATTAATAATATTACTGAGTGTTTTTAATGCACATTTCATTCACATTGCATGAGCTTTAACAAAGTAAAAAGTGGTGGTTTTGTTTGTTTGTTTGTTTGTTTTTGTTTTTTACTATGGGTAAAGTTAACAAAATAGATAAAGAAATATCTAAAGGGAGGTGGGAGGCAAATGGATGAGGCCAGGCTCTTCTTGGTGGTATGTAGTGATAGGACAAGGAGTAATGGCCTAAGATTTGAATGTAGAAAGTTCCTTACTAACATGTGAAAGAACTTCTATACAGTAAGGATAATGGAGACTGGAATAGGTTGCCCAAAGAAGTTGTGGAGTCTCCTATGGAGATGTCTGGATGCCTATCTGTGCAACTACTGTAGGGTACCTGCTTTAGCAGGAGTGTTGGACTCAATGATCTCTCAAGATTCAACCCCTGCAATTCCATGATTCTGTGATTCTGTGAAACCTTTGGACTATCCACCAGTAATGGCAAGACAAATTTTTGTGTATGCAAAAATAGTAGAAGACAAACAGTAAATTATTTATGAGAGAAATACATTTATTGTAGTGCTAAACATACAATAAAAAAATGCAATCTTGGGTTTTAAATGTATGCGTTTTATATATCTATAAAATATATATAAATATTTTTAATCTTGTGTAAGCTAATATTCTTTCCTGCATATATCGAACAAAACTCTACTTTTAAAAGCACTACTTGAGAAGATCTGCAGGCTTTGGCTTCTTATTTCCTTTGTTGTTAGCTACAGTTAATGAAGTCAAGATTTTTTCTTCTCAGAATATCTATTTAGATGCACTACTTCTATGTAAAATGGCTTCAAATTCCTCATCCTTCCACTCAATCAGTTCTTTTGAAAAGTATGTAAGTTGCCTCTCTTAAAATTGTTTACGGATGTCATCTCTCAATTGTTTGATTATTTTAGATAGCCTTCTCTAAATTGTAGCTTCATGGTGTCAGTGGAAGTGAACTGTCTTAATACAGCTCTGCTCAAAAGTTACTAGCTCTGCTGCTATCCTGCCTGTGTCATTCTTGTCAATGCTTGACACTGTACATTATTCTTGGAAACAGAAACATGGGGCATATATCCAGTTAACATATACCAAAATAATGATAAGAAATACCATAAACTCAAGATGACGCTGATATGCAAAAATCTCACCGATCACAGCAGCTGCTGTTTTGGAACAAAGATTTGAGTTCACAGTTTATTTATCTTAATAGAAAAAGGACCTAATAATCTATAAGACCGTAGAAGGCAGGAACAGGCTGTGAGGGAAAGATACATACACTACAATTAGCAGTCCAACCATCCACCTAGCACCAATATTTCCTCTCTAAACCATGCCGCTTAGTACAACATCTAAACATTTCTTGAACATCTCCAGGGATGGTGACTCAACCACCTCCCTGGGCAGTCTGTACCAGCACCTGCCCAGTCTTTCAGAATAGAAATTTTTTCTGACAATCAACCTGAACCTCCCCTGTCACAACTTGAGGTCATGCCCTCTAGTCCTATCACTAGTTACTAAGGAGAAGAGGCTGACTCCCACCTCATCACAACCTCCTTTCATGTAGTTGTAGGCAGCGATAAGGTCTCCCCTGAGCCTCCTCTTCTCCAATCTCAGCTCCCTCAGCCACTCCTTGTAAGACTTGTGTTATGACACCCCATGCACCTCCAGACACTCTCATATGGAATAAGTCATGGAGAAGTCCTGTTTTTACCTATGCCATTGGCCATAGTCTTTCTCAATTCTGTGGATGTTTTAAGAGCAATGCATATATTAAGTTTCTGCGATAAAAATAAAAATCCATTTTTCTTTATGCTGAATTAAATTAAAGACTAAATAATCTTTCATACTCAAATGTAAAAAAGACCATCCTGCTTTCTGGTTCCAGTTCTCTTGTTTTGTGTTTTGCATTATAAAGTTATTGAAAATTCACTAAATTAACTAAATTTAGTTAACACAATTAACTAAACACAATGATTATTAGCTAACTAGTATGATTTTTCATTGCAAGCTAAGAGAGGTAAAAGATCTTTTATTTCTTTATTAAATGCATAGATATTCATAATATATATGAATATTTGAGTAACTTCCATATTTTACTCTGATCAGTATTGCTGATGTGTGTAAAGTAGTCTAAGTCTGTGGTTCAGATAAGCCAGCACTCTCCTAGTTTCAAAAATGAATTTAAGTCAAGAGGCAGGCAAGAATTTATCCATGGTGCACATAGAAACAATTCCACTTTAAGCAGGAGCTGTTCTGGTTAACCTCCAGAGATGTCATCTCATTTTCATGAGTCTAGGAGGACAATTGTAGTTACATTCAAGAATTTTCAGGTTGAATGTAATCAATCTAGTAAATTTTACTCAGGACTTCGTGTGGTTTTTGGACTTTCAAATAGGTCTGTTCCAGAATAGAAGGAAATGAATTCTTTCTTACTTTTATGAAATAAAACTACTGTTTTACTCTTCCTTTGGGATTTAATAGATTCTTTTAAAAAACTTTTTAGATATTTTCCGTCATGTTTTTCCTGTCTAAATTGTTTGCAGCTTTTCAACTAGAAATTCAACACTTTTCTCACTTGCATTTATTATTAAAAGTTCACAAGCTACTCATCAAATAATTAATGCAGCTATCTTTCGTTTTAGAAAATCCTTATCAATTCTGGGATTTGTTTCTTCTGGAAAAGAAATTTTTGGAAATTTAGTTTTTTTGTTCAATTTTTCTGTAAGTTAATCACAGACTGGTTGACCTTTGGAGGTCATCTTTCCTCACACTCCTAATAATCAGGGCCTAGAGCCATTTTCCTAGAATGATGTCCAGACATCTTCAGGATATCTCCAAGAAGGGAGATTTCACAACCTATGCCAGTGCTTGGTCACCCTCATAGAGCAAAAGTCTTTCCTGATGTTCAGACAGATCCTGTGTTTGTTTGTGCTCTTTGCCTCTTGTCCTGTCGTTGGGCACTCCATTTACTTTGCACTCTCCCTTCGGGTATTTGTATGTATTTGATAAGATCTGAAACTTCTTTTCTCCAAGCTCAACAGCTTTCTCATCACTCTCTCAGCTTTTCCTCACAGGATTCCTTCATCATCTTTGTGGTCTTGCATGAGGTTCTCTCGCATATGTTCCTATCATTCTTGTAAGGAGGAGCCCAACACTGGACACAGTGCTCATCAGGGCTGAGCAAAGAGAGGGGATCACATCCCTCAACCCACTAGCAATGCTTCTAATGCAGCCCAGGATGCTGCTGGTCTTTTTCTGCCACAAGAACACATCATGTTCAACCCCAGGTCTTTTTCTGCCACCACTTTCCAGCTGTGTGGCCTCCTGCATGTACAGCTTCATGGTCCAAACCAAATATTTCACAAAGATGAAAATTACTAAAAGAATCCCATTCCTTCCAATCCTATATTTTTCACAAGTGATTGATTACAGAGTAGCCAAGTCTCACAAGAGAGGCACAGTTTTGTCCTATGCTATCATGCAGAGATATTTCTATACCATATATATTTACATCTGTCTTTCTCATACTAATGCTTTTCTTTTGTTGTAATTAGGAAATAATAATGACAAAAGTATATTTGCTGCTAAAGTAATAGTAATTATGTATTATTTTCCACATAAAAACATTTTTAAAAATTTCTAGTATAAAGTTACTGGAGAATAATATACTTTACTTTTTCAGTCAGAGAAGAATAAAAGAAAGGGGCACAGAAATGTGCAAAACATGAAACTAACATGACAACTTGAAATATTAATTTGATACCAGAACAAAGCTAATAGTAATAAAGTTCCAGTAAAATGCAGTAAGAAGTTTTTTCTGTTACTTTAAATAAATTATGTGGTTTACAACATACTCTGCACAGACCATGCAATGAAACAGTGTGACAGAACACAAGCAATTATGATTTTGTTGGATGTTAAAGTTGAGATAGAGATACGAGCATCTCAGGATAAAAATCAATACCAATCGTGACTGAAGCTGTACACAAATGACTGGTCTTCAAGTTAAATCTTAAGGCTGTTCCAGATAGGAATCTGGGGTTACATAAGCAGTAGAATATTTGTGCTGCAGAATTTCAGTCTAAAAATATTTACTCAGCATTTCCTATGAAAATTAAAAAAACAAACAAACAAACAAAAAAAACCTTTGTAAGTTTTTAATAGTTCTTCTTCATTGTGAAAAATGGATTTTGAAATATCTGAGTTTGATCATTTTAAAGTATCTTATTTGTAACTGTTGTCAACAAAAGATTGTTTTAAAAAAATGGCTGAAATAATTTCTTACAAAGATCCTAAAAAATGTGAATCTCCAAATTCAAGATACGCTTACATAAAGAAATACTTATACAAGCTTATTCAGATTTGCCAGAGATGGCCTGAAGTAAATTTATGCTCCCTTTAGGAGTTTTATATCAGATTCAGTATGGCCAGGATTTTCGCCTACATGGTTACTCTTACATACATTTAATATGTTGGCCTTGTTTCAGCAAAGCACTTAAGTATGTATGTAAATTCATTCCCAAAATACATTTTACTTTTTGCTTAACTGTAAACATTTCTTTATGTGGCATTTTCTTCAGTGAAACGTAACTCCTTTTGCTTTTGTAAGGGCTTCCATTTTTATGTAACCAAAATCAGGTTAAGATACTCCTGGTCATAAATTAGTGATTAAATGAAGGTCTGAACAGTTTTGAGAAATGAAAGATAACACTGTTTCTGAAAGCAAAAATAGTCTCCAAGGCTGAATTATGCTCTGGACATTGTAATACCAATACTTTGCTTTTTATACCTGCAGGAAGAAAACTCAGACTGGTAAGTAAATACTAATAAATTAAGAGCAAATTAAAGTTATGGAGCTAGCATGAAGAAATTCCATTTTGCACTGCAAGAGTTATAACTTTGGATAAAAGTTGACCTTGCCTTCTTGCGTGACTCTCAACTCTGTAAATATTCAGTATTTTGATTTATTCTTTTATTAATACTTGTTATTAATGCTTCCACTATTATTTTCATGCTACACTGTTATCAGAATCAACCTGGAGACTGGATAAATTTTTCAGCAGAGTTGCATTTGCTTGGTACACAAATGCCCACATTTTTCATCACTGTTCCTACTCATGCTTCAAAAAGTAGATATGCTTACCTCCAGGGATTGTCAGGCAGCTTCAATTCTTGTGAATGCATGATTCTCACAGCTGATATCCTGAAAACATCTGAGTTCATAGAAACTATGGGGCTCCTATGATTCCTTGAAGAGATGCAGCAGAACCACATTCCTTTGAGTGAAAAATGACTGCCAG
>JAOWBP010034312.1:0-62494 GCA_028571105.1 Tragopan temminckii | reverse complement strand
CTAGATTTGAGAAAACCTTGATTTAGAGGGTACAAATTTTTGTAACTCAGAGCTTTTAGGCTGTAGTGGAAATGCTAAGTCATGGTCTGAAACACTGATTGAACACCTGGTGGGAAGGTAGGGCCAACTCAGGAACTACTACTAACACTATTTGATAGAGCAAATTCTCAGCTACTCTATTTTTTGACATAGTCACCGCCATAAGCTATGCGTTTTCACCACTGATGAGCAAGAGCCAGTGTGCTGTGTTTGTAAAAAATAAAAATAAAAATTCTGCACCAGTGGAGGTGACGCATGGTTTCACAGGTGCTGTGATGGCATAGTTGCTAGGAAAATGGACTGCCCATGCAGTCCATCTTTCATTGGTCTGAACAGGTGGAAGTCAGAAGGAATCAAATTTGGACTATATGGTAGGACAGTCCAGCCAAGACTGGCAATGCTCTCCACTCTCAACCGGTATGGGACCTGCTGTTACTATGCTGCAAGAGAAAGGTTGTCTTCTTCTCTACTTGACTCTTGAAGTTCAAGCTGTCAGCATCATGATGTAATGGTCAAGGTTGTTGGTTAGTTAGAGCTCCAGGAAATCTAGAAGGATTGCTCCATTCCTATCCCAAAGACAGTGTGCATCACTTTACCCAATGAAGACTGCATCTGGAACTTTTTATTTGATAAGGAATTCACATGTCACAACTCCATGGACTGCCATTGTGACTCAAGTTCATAGCAGTGACATAGTGATCCAGGAAACTCACCTACAGCCTTGTATTGGTTCAATAAATCCTGAAAAATTTGCATACAGTGTTTTTTCTGTTCCTCTGTGAGCATTTGTGGGACCCACTTGGTGCAAACTTTATGATATTCCAACACTGTTACCATTCTTCCCAACAGGTTGAAGCTGATATTCAGTTCTGTACACAGTTCTGCTCACAGTCCACTGATTCTTGCAGATGAGCTGATTGATGCCTCATTGTTTTGTGACGTGCCAGCTGTACATGACAGTCTGGAATGTTTCTTGTCTTTCAAGTCACTGTTGTCACTGCTGAAATGTACCACCCACTGCTTCGCTGTGCTCAGACCCACTATTTGATCTCCAGAAACTTTCAGCAAGTATGAATAAAAGTCAATGGGTACCATTTTTTTCCACATGGAAGAATTCAGTTCTACATTTTTGCTTCATACGTACTTTCATGTCAGATGGCAATTTTGGTAGACTGACCCTTTGCTGACATCTGTCACATGACAACAAAATGTAATGGAATATTGATGGGAAGGTTCAGCCCCTACTGCTGTACCACCACCACCACCCACCTTTAACATGGTGGTCCAACATAATAAATTAGGAGGGATTACTATCAGAGCAGCCCTCACAGTGACAAGAGAAAAGGCTCATTTAATTCAGAGTGTATTCAGAAGAATGTACCTCAGACCACTTGGCAGATAGTGGAGTGTGAGGGATCTGTAGCTTTTTGTCTCTGAAAGATTTGCCATGCTCAGCAAAATGATGCTTTCCACCTACATGAGCTTTGCCTGGAGTGCTGTCTTTCCATATGCTCCATGTACTGAGTTCCTGGGAAGAAGAATGAAATTGGGTGATTTAGAAATGAAGAGTAGTCAAGTAAAGCGAAGTCATGCAGGATTTAAAATAATCCTTGCTCTAAACTGTATTTATGATGTATCTCTGTGCTTGATGGTTTGTTTAATCTTCCTGGTGTGTCACAGTCTAGATTTCAGTGTTGGGATATGATTCCCAGTAGGTTGATGTTAGTACAACTGCTCATTTCTTTCTCTCTCATTAAGTGATACTCATCCAGTGCAAGGACAAGTTTAGGGCTTGGCGCCAGCCAGGGGCAATGCCTGCAACTATCTGGAATCATGAGCTGTATGGACATAAAGCGTTCTGTGCACGTTGAGCTCCCCATGGGCTGTTTCTTTCATTAGCATTCTTGTTATGTTTTTCATTTGGCTCCCTGAGTGTTGTCATCTTATCTCTTGATGATGATGCGAGGTTCCTTGGTCAGGTGTGGATTTACTATAATGGTGTGTGTTTTTTTTCTCTTTAGAGAAGCTAAAAAAACACCTGAATATGGTCCTGGCCTATCTGCTGTTGGCATCCCTGCTGGAGGAGGAAGTTTAGATCAGATGGTGTCTAGCGCTCCTTTCCAGCCCCAACCATTCTGTGACTCTGTGTTGTAGCCACACAGTTGAGAACCACTGAGACTGATGTATGGGAACACTTTGCGAAGAATTTCATCAGTACTTTAGCATTACAACATTTTTAAAAGGAAATGCTTATAGGCTGACGGCTTTGTCTGCTTTCAGTCTTGTGTGTGTGAAGTCTGCAAGTCGATCCCTTAATCGTAAATGATAAGGATTCCCAAAGACCTCCAAATGCAGCAGGTTGAAGAATCGTTAATTGCTGCAGTCCTGGGCTTAAATACCAGGTTTTCTAAACTCAAATGATATTGAATAAGTCAGTCATGCACTTTATACCAACCAAAATGTTTTTGTAAAGCAGCAGTGTGCTGCTTTACATCATGACCTCTGTTTGACTTTACAGAAAAAAAGCAGAAATATGAGATCAGCTTTCTTGTGACTGAGTTGATTTGATAATTAAAATCTATTAATGAGTTAGACTGTTTCTTCTATTGCTAAGGTAGACATAATCAGACATTTTAGAAGCAATCTTTGTCTTTTTTTTTTTTCAGTGTTGCAGAAAGGGTTTAGATTTTTTTTGTGTGTGTGTGTAAAGAATTATCATTTTAATAAATACTTTTCATAAGTTCATGTAACTCACACCTGCAGCTCATTTCTGCAGCCTTCAAGCAAAACTCCATTTCCTGAAAATGAGGGAACAATGCTGGGAGGGTGAAGGTACCTTTGTTTTTACTGATATTTATTTTTTAGAGCCAAATTTAGTCAAGAAGGAGTCTTTCCCACCCCATCTCTCTTTGTATTTCCTATACAAAGGTCAAATGCAATCACAGACCAAAGTGAAAAGGCTTAGGAGACTCAAAAGTTTGACAAGTTATCAGTGGAGAATAGGCTACTGAATCTAGATGGAAGAGACCTTTGTTAGCCAAATAGTGAGTCTGCACCAAATATTTTTTTCCTTCAAATGGGTGACTTTGCTCTTGTGGGTCAGAGCTCCAACAACTACAGACACAGTTTGCAGTGTGCTCAAATGACCCCTGAAACAGAACGACTGGATGATATGCTCCAGTGCAGTGATGAGAACGTTGACCTGGGTTTCAGTACTCTGAGAAGTAGCCTCGAGTACTCTACAGTGCTCTGGTGAGGGTATGCTCCAGTGGTTGCAGTAGTGGCTGGGCCACTGCTGGCTGAGATGCAACAGATTTGTGAACCTTGTCCTTCATATCCTTGTTTTTTCCTGACAGATGCTTTTAGTAGATTCATTTTCACTCCTTGAGGACACTTTGTACAAACATGAGCTTTGTGTTTTCATTTTTTAATTTGTTTTGGTATGGAAAGTAAATGAAAGTAGTTTCAGTTCAGCTATTTTTTTTTCTGTTTTGTTGTTTCTGTGTGGATTAGGGTGAAAAGGGTAAAGAATGGATTCGGCAGTCAAATGAAGGATTTAACTGTGTACAGAGCCTTAGTCTCAATTCACATATGCCCTTTTGAAATACCATGCTTTGTCCTCACTAAAAAGAAAAGCTGTTCCTTCATGTGTTCGTTAACAAAGGTTAAGTAAAGCATATTACAATCTGAATTATACAGGGCTGTTGCAGCTTGCTTAAGTGTTAGCAGGTCAAAGAGAACACTGCATCCTTGATAATGTTGTAGTTTGACCTACTAACAAATGTTAACACATCTGTCTTGTTAAATGCATATTTGTATGTGAATGTGCATGTATTTAAGAACTAGAAAGGAAGTGCTATGTCAGATGAAGGTCCTTTAGAATACAGAAAATGTCATTTAAATAAACAGCAATAAATCACAGAGCACCAGAATACACCTTGCAAGCCCTGCATAGGACATAATGTTATGGAAATAAAGACTTCAGCTATGATATTTCTTTAAATATTGTTCCTTTTTTTTTTTTTTTTTAAGCATTTTCATACGTAAATGCTTTCAAAACCAAGCAATGCTGTAAGTTAACAACTGTCTAAATTCATGAAAATGTTCATAATGAACAGTAATTTTTGATTTAGGGAACATTAACAAATAAACAACAGTACTATCACTTTTAAAATTTCTATTATCATATATTGAAAAGAAGTCTTATTATCTTAAGTAACTTTTGTTAATTTTACAGAAGAGGATAAGCAATTAGTACTGTATTTATTAGTTTCTTGTGAGAAAATATTGATCTGTTGTTTCTTGGCTGTATGTTACTATTGCACTTATGTTGGTCCCTCACCCGCCTGTAATATATAATCTGTGAACACTCAGAAGAAAATTCTTCACTGACCAGCAAGATGGACACAACAGGTAGGTCCATTGAAACCAAAGGAAGCACAAAGAAACAAGTCACTGCAGAGGTATGTCAGTGATTCCAGGGCACTCTTTGCCTAACCACTGTCAAGGACATTAAATGTAAAAATCCGTGTTTGTGAATTTAAGACGTGGGCAACATTTTGCTAGTGCATGAGAGCCAGTAGGAGCACGGTCTTGAAGGCAAAGGTGAGGAGTTCATGGCTGATGAGATAAAAAAAGGGAGTGCTGGAGGTACACAAAGAAAGGAGCTAGGTGTTAAAAGCAAATAGTCCAGGAAATGGTGGTAAAGCTGCGTGCATATGAAATATGTCAAGCAGTTATAATGAGATGAGATTAATGAGCATTCTAGCCAATATTGCGACTTTGCTTTGTGATGTCTTTTCCATGCCAAATTTATCACCTTTCAATGCCCTTTCCTCCAGAGGGACCTTCTTTACGATGCTGAAGATAACAAAGGTCCTCTGAAAGAGGGAATTGCATTGCTCTAGCCACTATAGAATCACTGTAAACCCCCAGAACACATAGCAAAATGTAGGAGGAAAAAGAAAATAAAAGGTTCAGAGCTATAAGCCAGAGCAAATCTTTTTTGCAGATTCTTTTCCCTCATACTTTGCCCTGATTATTTTACAGATTACAAAGCTTTTCAACCTGTTATTAGCAGGCAGGATATCTTACAGTTGTCTGTTACTTGCATAGATTTGTACTTTAAAAGAAGTCTGTGTTTGTTAAAGCATGTGGTATTCTGCAGTTAACTAAGTAGATGAGAAGTCACAACTGTGCTATGATGTTTTATTAAAATAAAAAATAGCAAGTTATCAGCACAAGCCAATTAAATTATACTTCTCATCTCCACATGAATTTACCCTACATACAAACTTATATTTGCATTTATGTTTTATTTAGAAAAAAAGTCATCCTCTACACAATACAGTCAGGCTTGATATTCCCGAAAGATTAGCCATCCACTGTTGCTTGAAGTTCGAAAATAATTGTAAAGAAAGAAGTCACATGCATCAGATATTTTAGAAACCTGCAACACGGCATGTGTTATCAATATGTACTGAGTTCTTGCTCATGGTATGGTAAGTCTTTATGCTTGTGGTTTTATGCCATTAGTTCTGTATTTTCATGAAATGATCTTAAAAGGGAAAAAGACACATGTCCTAATAAATTTCAGTGTAGGATTTTGATAATAGTGCATTGGAAGTTTCTTCATGGCTGTGTATAGGGATTTTGAGTAGAAAGGTTCTTTATGAGGGCTTTAAAGTCATGATTGCCAAGAACTCATATCCAGAGAACTAGAGACTATTGTGCTATGTTTTCAGTGTACATTTATGTGTGGTTCTTCTCATTGAAATATGTCTAGAAAGCATCATGGAAGGGCTAGTTCCGTATCTTCTGCCTCTGTTCAGATTTAACAGCCACTAGTTTTCTCCTTTATTCAGAAACTTTCTCATCATGTTTTCGATGTGTTGCAGAAAGAGTTTATAAAAACTGTCTTGCATTGTATCCTTGCCTACTAGTTGTTCAGTCTGGACACTTGTGATTTGAGGAACTGTCCTTGTAGCATGAAGATATATTTTTTAAATCTCTTCTTATGAAGCACTCTGTTTAAAGAAGAAAAAAGTGACAAAAGTGGATCTTTTAACCTTCATTTACGTTCCTATTTAAATTTGCTCTTTAAATTTCATTATTATTTCATTATTAATAGCTTTGCTCCGTAGTCAAAATTATCTTTAAAAATTATCTCCAAAGACAAAAAGTTACATTGAATAATAGAGCATAATAACTCGCATCATCTCATGGATTAATACCTCTCTTCCATTTATGGAGTATCCTGAAATGTGTTATCTAGGTAGTTATTAATGCAAGTGACTAGTAATGAAATACTTTGATATGTATACCAACAAATTATGTTGAGAATTATATATCTTAATCAATACCCTATCGTTCAGTACATTTATGCATGCAAAAATACATTTACAAGAAAATCCAACTCAACAAATTAAGGTTCTTCATTTTTATTTTCTATTTTTATGTTATAATGTATTTTGTAAGGTACTAAACATAAAGTGAATTTAAAAAGTTAATATCCCTTCCGAGTTGATGCAGTTTGATGTTACTGAAACACATCTGCTTGGATAACTTGCTGAACAGAATTCTACCAGAATTAATAAGTCTGAAGGAGGTCTGGATATAAACAGCAGCATTTTCTGAAAGTGTAAATCTTTAAAGTAAGTTAACTCGCTAATTGTGTGCTTATTTAAAAGACCTTGAGACTGCTTTCAGTTTTAAAGACACCTAAATATTTTGGTAGAAAGATAAAGTGAAGCCAATAAGAATGATACAATCAGTAGAGAGGAGATAAGTCAGTGTTTTTGATCAATATGTCTTCACCAAAAAAGAATACATTTGCATTTTTCCTACATAATTTCATCTTGATTCACAAACTGGAGAAACTCTTCTGGGAGATTTACACCCTGATTCCTAGCAGCAGTAAATCAATATGGCCCAACTAACTTCTGTGAAATTATATCGCTGTAAGACATCTATGAATCTGGTTCATCCCTTCCATTAGAATTAATGCAAGAAAGATGTGTCCAAATGACCTAGAATACTTTTAATTCATATTTTCTTGAATTGTGTCAAAACAATGCTTTTGATGACATATATCTTTTTGTACGTTGTCTGTGTGTATTAAATGTACTGAACAGCCTAAATGTAACTATGATTAATTATTCCCATATGAACCCAGTCTACCCCTAGTCCATTGGTTAACATACGCTGAAAGGTTACTTTCATCAAGGACTTGGCATTGTCTTGAAAACTGGATTTGGATAATGCAGTAAGAGTGAACATAGTAGAAGTAAGGAAGTTAATCAACTTAAGCCAAAAAGCCATGGCGCAAATGAGCCTTTTTATATTTTAATCAAAAATAGTTCTTAAAAGCTTTCCTTTTACTATTTAGCATTTTTGCACTTCAGTAAGTGCAAATAAAATACTCCAACTTATAGAGGTAGAACCTACGATCTCTTCTTATGTTGACTAGTCCCATACTACATGTACAACCGTTAAGTAAGGCTGTTAGATCTGATCCAGGCATTTCTGGGGAATTTTCTACTTAATCATTTTCAGAGAAGTTGTCATGATATACTTCTACTCACATGAACTTTCAAAAAGTTGATCTAAAAACTAGATTTTCTTCCAGATTCCATTCAGGGGCTAGACCAAATTAAGAGTATGGTTTACTGAGGTATTAGAATAACATCTGGATTGAAGTCACTCTCTATTATGGGACAATATAGCAGATGGTGAATGGGGTGAGACCATTTTTAGCCATTTTGTTGCAGATAATATTGGCTCTTGTGACAAAAAAAATGGGATCTGGGATATACCAAAAGAGCTAGTGGCTTTTAGCTTTTCAGAACTTTTCATTATAAATGTGGTCCAAACCCCTTCTTTTATCTTCCTGTGCTTAGTTGTCAGTCTTCTGGCACAATATATTGTGGATTATGTCCATATAAATATTCCTGTTTTCTCTCAGAAATGCATGTTGTGTATTGTTTTGGATGGCTTTTAGAGTAAGCTCATTCCCTTTGCTTTTGTTGCATTCATAAGATTTATTGTTCCTCTCTGGATGTGAAACTCCTTTCTGGTGGAGATGGATGGCAACTGTAAAAAGGTTGGGCCCTCTGGAGAGTTATCTTCTAACTTAAATATTGATCTTTTTTTTTCAGACTTTATCACCCCCACATTTTCAGATGTCCATAGTTATAAAAAGCCATTAATTTCACTGGAAGCCAGGTGGAAGGTCAGAGTTTATACCACACGGAGCAATTTCTGAACTGATGCCTTTTGTGGAATCCATGGCCTTTTCTGTGCAAAGTTCATGAACTGAAAAGTGTGTGTTTGTTCTAGATGATGGCTCTGATTGGCCTGCAAAAAACATATCAATACGAAAAGATACTGCTGAATACATATGTATTTTCCATCAAAAGTTGTTTTTTTTTCTCCCAGATTCATGTTTCAGAGAGCATCTCTCTTGACTGTGGAGTACCCACATATGTGTACAAAATTTGACTGCTTCTATCACTGTTACAAGAAATTATTTTTAGTCTGTCCACCTTGTACAACTTGGGAATGATCTCTTACAGCATTCATTGTTTCTGTACATTATACATTATGCATTACAATTTCTGTGATTAGTTTTAGGTTTGTAGTACTTGCTAATCCTGTAGGCATCAGGAAGTCTAAATGTTGCTGAGGTTTGGACCCAGGTAGAATATAGCAATAAACTTGCGTTTTGTATCCACTTGCATGGGGGTTGGTGAGAGAAGGGTTTGGAGGCAACATCAAGACAACAGTCGGTGAGTACATGATGAATTTACAACCTAACTGCACATTAATCTCTTAATGAAAAAAGTCCTGCATATTTAGAAGTGGGGTTTTTGCTTCCTGGACTCTCCCTATGTTCAGTAGCAAGAGCAGCTCCAGCAAAGGATATTTCAAAGCAGTAGCCAGGAGACACTGGAGGAGGTTAGCCCCTCAGGCTAAAGATGGCCTTTGTGAAAATACCCTCCACTACAGCTTTCATATTTTTCACTCAAATCTATGGTACATGAAACAGCATTCATTTGCTCTGGGAGCTGACTAGACATGTCGCACAAGCCAGAAGTGTGTACCCAATTAACATGTTTGTTTCTGACAGATGGTGTATTATAGTGAAAGACTAAGAGACTGCAATGTATCTCATAATTAAAGAACCAAAAAACAAGCAAATGAAAAGCCAGTCTACAAGAATGTCATAATATTTGAATGCTGTTATTTTTAAAAATTAAAACTGAAGAAAAATGTTAGGTCTTTTTCTTTCTCAGAAAGCATTTTTAATTCAAAGGAAGACGATTTGGAGAACTAAATAAGTCAACTGTCATCTCAGTAACTGTGCATATTCTTTTTGCTTTGACTGTAGTTCTAGCTGAGAAAGTCTGAGAAGCTGAAGCCTTCTCTCTGACATAGATATGTCTGAATCTGTCAGGAATGGCCTGACACTTATCACTTCTCCATATCTCCAGGCAACTTGGAGTTTTCTCATTTTCAATGTACAGGTAGTATAAGCAATTATATCCCAGTGTTTTAAGGGAATTTCCAGAACTCTACATCCCTGCTTTACAAAGAGGCCTGCATGCGATGGCTATTTACTTATCTCAGCCACTGAGAAAGTCACTTCCTAGGGAAAGAGGAAATCCTGTCTTCTGCTCCCTGTTTCTAACACTGTGGATTATTTTGTCTTCTGCTTCTTGGCTAGGAAACAATCTTTTCACAGATCACTGCAGGTTACATAAGAAGGATAGTTGTGCAGGGGCAGTTAGACAGTTGTGGGCTTATGAACTAGGAGGGCTTCATCCTAGCTCTCATTCTTGGCAGAAGCAGCAGTAGAAGACTTCTGTTAACAGAGGGTCTTCCTGAATGTGGCAGTCTGGGGGCATCTTTAATGAACATATAGTGTATTGTCTTCTTACCAAGAAAGACAAAATAAAAGGTAAAGTTGTTTTTATATATCAGGTGATTCTAAAGCTTGATATATCAGATGACATATCAGATGATTTTAAAATTCTGCAAGTAAGAATGTTATGCTTAGCTATTTTTTTAATGGATGAGCAAGGGCTTCTTAAATCTTACAAAGTTCCTTTGATAATCACTGAATCATGGAATCATTAAGATGGAAAAAACCTTTATGATCATCAAGTCCAACCATCAGCTAACACTATTAAGTCTGCCACTAAGCCATGACCCTATGTGCCACGTTCACATGTTTCTTAATTACCTCCAGGGATAGAGATTTCACCACCTCCCTGGGTAGCACATTCCAGTATCTAACTACCTTTCTGTGAAAAAATTATTCCTGATCCCCAGTGTAAACCTCGCTGTTGCAACTTGAGGCTTTTGCCTCTTGTCCTATCAATTAACAGCTGAGAAAAAGAACCAACACCTACTTCACTGCAACCTCCTTTCAGCTTTCAGGTATTTGAGAGCAATGAACCCTCAGCCTCCGGACTAAACAATCCCAGTTCTCTCAACCATTCCTCATAAGACTTGTGCTCAAGACCCTTCACCACCTTAGTTGCTCTTCTCTGCACATGTTCCATAGGCTCAGTGTCCTTCTTACAGTGAGGGGCCCAAAGCTAGATACACTATTTGAGGTGTTGTCTCATGAGTTTCCAGTACAGGGGTACTATCGCTTCCCTAGTTCAGCTGGCCACACTCTTTGATAGTATGCATTTTTAATCTGGAGTACAGTTTCTAAAATTGTGCATAAATGAATGCTGGCCTTAACCTGGAGTATACATGCTATTTTCTATCCACTTGTATTGTCATTTTGGAGCAGTTTGACTGCATGTTCTTTTCCACATTCATTAGATTAGAGATCCCTATATTAAAAGTAGAACTTAGGAGTGTTCTTTGGATTTGTGGCATATTCTTGCAGCAACTTGCATCTGCAAAGCAACAGAATCTTCATTCCTCATTTTTTTTCCCCTCAATTGTAGAACACACATGAAATTTCCAGTGAAATCAATCCTATTTCATTGATATAATGTTGGACGGAGTTTTCAACTGGTTATTTTCATGCAAGTCAGTTTAACCAGTTATTTTTGTGCTTGACAGCCTTGTAAATGGTCTTCATATTTATTTAGTCAGTCATTGACAATTCTAGAGGCAAGAAAATCTCTGAGTGCAAACAGAATGTGAAATCTGACATCACTAAAACTTGATACTTTTAGACTGTTTTTTCACATTTATTTTACAGCATTTTTATTTGTATTTAAATTAGGATAGAAATGATTATGAACAGGAAAGCAGAGCATCTGTAGTTAGATCTATCATATATATATATGTCGAAGAGGGATGTCATATGCATATTTTGGCTACCCCAGTCAGATCCTGGATAACATTATTCTGTTATGAAAGTTTTGCCACATTTCAGAAAGCAGTTGTATGGCATATATTTGAACACCTGTGAAACCACCTTCATTTTACATACACATATTTCATAATGTTATAGTACAACTCAGTACATATGTGATTATACATCAAAGGAATTATGCAATCTGTAAATGTAATAGGTATATTTGGTATTTTAGAGAAGTGAATCTACACTAAAAAGTTCACGTGTATATGAAATAAAAATGTGGAGGTATATTAAATAATTTTTTGAAGGATACATGAAGTAGTATTTTGAAACACTTATTTGTGATATAGAATCATAGAATCATATGATCCTTAGAGTTAGAAGGGACCTTTAGTGGTCTTCTAGTCCAACTCCTGTGCAGTGAATAGGGACACCTACACTAGATCAGGTTGCCCAGATTCTGCTCCAGCCTGGCCTTGAATTTCTACAGGGATGGGACAGCCACCACCTCTCTGGGCAACCTGTGCCAGTGCCTCACCATCCTCTCTGTAAAAGACTTTTTACATATAGGTTGGCTTGGAGTTGTTCTACACAGCATATAGCATTTTGTAATTTTTAATATGTTTCAGCTTAGCTTTTGTAATGAAACATTGAAGCATTTGCAGTTTTAGGAGAGTGTCTTTATGGAGTTCGGACAGCAACATGCTTAAATAGATATGATCAGCTTTTTTCCACTGTGAAACTAAGTTAAGGGAAAACTAAATGTATTGTCCTAAATAAATAAAATAATTTTTATATAATTTAAAATATAATTTTAATAAAATCTAAGAAATACTAAGCATTCCAACTCTCACCATAGGAAAGGAAAAGAAAACAGGAACAAAAATGCAACAGAAAATTTCTTTTGTCTTATTTCCTGGAAATAAATCTGTAGTCATGACCATTATCAAAATATTCATTCCAGTATTTTTCATTAAACTTAAGCATATTTCTTCCCAATCAGCTGAATATTCAATGCAGCAGTGCTAGGTGCCACCCTGACAACAGTGAAGTCAATGGGATAATTGTCAAATGTCCTTCATAAGCTTCAACTTCTGTTCAAACCATATTTAAGTTGGTCTTGCCCCTTGAAAAGTTGACTTTTCCATGACTAGTGTATCTGTTTTGAATTTTCATACAGCATTAGAGGGACTACTTCTGTTATGGCAGCATAAGAACAATATGCTACTTTTGATAGGATTTAAAAACGTATTCAAAGAAATAAAAAATTTGGCTTGTGCCCACTTAAAGCTTGGCTTGTTCCACTGTTCTCACAGAAGGAAATAAAGGAGCTGAAACTTAAATGAAGTTGTTCTATATCAAATATACCAATATGTGAATATTACATGGAGATTTAGGTAACTTGTGAAAGGTCGCATAGAAGTCTATAGGAGAAAATTAGTCTAACTTCTGAGCTCTTAAATACTTCGCTAATCTCATGGACCCCTTAGCCTTGATTTCAGATTTCTCATGCAAAAATTCTATACCCAGAATGAAATTAGCTCAATTTGATCATGATGTTAACTTGTCCCTGTAGAATGTCCTACTAGTCTCAAGCATGAATTAAGTAACACAAACATTAATAAATCAAACTGAATAGAAATGCTTCATGTGTTTTATGTCAGTGAGTTGTGGGAAGGCAAAATAGCTTAAATGGAGTTATAAATGAGAGGACCATGGCCCATTAACTTTTGGAATTTCCTGGTTTGAGGGGTTGATTGAGCAACATAAATGCTGCATTTGAGGTTAGACTCAAATGGTTAGTGCTTACAGCTTATACATTTTCACATATCTCATATGAAAAATATTATATGCTTTACTCACACATTATATACTGCATGGCACATCTTCATATTTGACACAGTTAGAAAATGTGATTTGTTCAGTGTATGAGAGTTCATAGAGTACATGTAGAGTGTGTATGCAGTTTGTCAAACTATATTCAACGCTAAAGTTCTCAGCAAGGATTTAATTCTGGGATTCAATACACATGTAAGGCATGTGTGGTTTTCCATGGTATAAATGAAGCAAAATATCCTGGTCAATGGTGACTTAACAACTTTAGCTCTGATGCTATTTGGATATGTGTGGGTAACCTCCCAAGTAAAAGTGGATGTAGACAAAAGTCAGTGGGGCATTTATAACACATGATGAGTATTTGTTAGATATTTCCCTCTGAACACACAGAGTGTATGAGCTGACTAACTCATAACTGTATAGATAGATGCATGGCTGCAGTTCTCATTGTCTCAGGTGAAATTTGAGGTAGAGAGCCATCATATTTGTAAGTGCACAGGCCCATTCACTTTGTTGGGCTGGGATCAGGACTTTGAAGTTGTGTGTTGGAGAAGAATTATGTACGAATAATCCTAAGAAAGTTTATAGTTTACAGAATACACTGAAATATTACAAACACACCCTGTTCTGAGCTGTGTGAGTCTTCAGTGTGGAAGCAGAAATCACAGGTCAGCTTTCACCCTTGCTCTGGTGGTTCCATCCACCTGTTCCAGCACTGATTGGTTTTGTGACAGCCAGGAATTATTGCTGGCTTTGGAGCCTCATGTCTTAACTCTTCTTTCAGCTACACTTACCTTATGTTTATTCATCTGATAAAATATATTAGTGTACTATTTTTCAGTAACTTGGGAAAACAATCATTATCATTACTTTTTAAACATAGCAGCTTTATGATCTTGGCTCTGCTGAGGAGAACTGTTTTAAGGCTTTATTTACCTCTCCGATAGTATTTTCTTTTTCTTTATTGTTGCCTGTGTGCTGAGAAGGACTGAATAGAACAGCATCTGGTTTACTGTAGCAGATTAAGTCACTGATTTACCAAGTCTTTCATCCAGACTCCAAAACGACTTTTACAGAAGATGCCACTTTTCCTTCCATGCTCTTTCTGCATCTGGAAAGTGTTTTATAAACAGCAAAATAGTGGTGAGCAGCATAACTGACAAGCAGAAGATCTGATTTCATTTATTTCATTTAAAAAAGCGAAGCAAAACAAAACAAAACAAAACAACAACAACAAAAAACCCACAAAACCACACAGTAAACCCTCAACAACAAAAAAGTGTACTTTTCAGCTTATCAGGTCAGGAAGCAAAAAAAGACCTCATAGTTATGGAATAGAAGGGCTATAGAGGAAGAATCTAGATAATGGGCATACATGATTTTGCCAACTTCATGCAAAAACTAAATCGACAGCCATGCATTGTTGATTCTGCCTCCAGTTGGGGGGGAACAAAAAGGAAAAAGAGCTTTTGTAGAATGCTGAGGGCATGGCCCACAAATTAAGACATTCCTTATCAGCTTTAAGCATCTTAGCAGAAGGCCCAGTAGCACTTTGGTCATTGCAGCTAAGAGATCTGTATTTGGATTAATTCCCGAATATTTACTTTATATCTTAGGGCTTCCATTTCCTAGGCTGTAGTTGCCCGTACAGAGCTCTGTGCTTCTTGCCCAAATGAGCTAACTAGCTTTAAGATATCTGCGTGACTTGTGGTATGGACATCCCTCAGTAACATGAAGGAGAGGCTTTTCTCATGCCATACACATAGAGATTGGAAAAAATATCTGCTCCTTATTTTGTATAGCGGCATATCATCAACCTGCATCAGGAGGTGCTCCAGTTGCAATGAATTAACAGTTGTGAGACAGTGGAGCTATTTTCAGCTGCTAAAGAAAAGCATAATCATTTGGGCAATACAATTTTCCTAAATTTATTTTGCTTGGGAAAGATGGTTTGAGGATTTTTGTATCTCACCAAAATGAAGATTTGTTCCTTGATTTGCAGTTCAAAAAGAAGAATGATATCATCAGGTGAATGTCTCTGAGCAACTTGGTGAGTATGTGCTTCAACAGGCTGGGAAAGAGTGGTGAAGGGAACCTTTAAAGAAGAATTTACAACTGTTACTTTGCCACTGCCTGTCTCTGATTTCTATGGATGCTGACATAATTAGATGGCTAGGAGTGGGTAATGTACTCCACAAAACTGCCTTTAATGAGGAAAAAAACAAAGTTCTAGCGTTCCTTTTTGGAAAGAAAATTCTTCGAGGAAGAACTATACTCTACCCAGGGAAATTTACTTAGGGAAGGATGCAGCAAAAATATGTTCAGTTCACAGCAAAATTTGTAAACCAGGAGTGGATGAGAATAACATATTTCTATGCTGTTTGAAAGTGGCAAAAATCCAGATTTTTCTGTCTCATTTTATTTTAACCTTTTTTTCTAGTTGCATAAAATACTGCTATATTTATCTTGGGAGAGATACAACATTGGCATGAAGTTTCATGAAGCTCTACAAGACTGCAGAATGAAGCACAAAATGGACCTGATTTTTCTTGTACTAATTTATTTCTCTGAGCTAAGCTAAATTCCACGTATTTACTCCAGGCTCAGTGAGTGGAGATTAAAGCAGGAGGCTTTAGCATGGCTGGAATGTGATGTCATGAGAGATTTTTTGAGTTTATTAATTACTTTGAAAGTGCTAAAAACTGTAGTTCCGTAAGGATTCCAGACAAAGGCAGAATAAGTAGTTACATATAACCTTGCCTGAAGTTCTTTTTCAGGAAAGAATGTTCTCAAATGAAATTAATTAGGAAACTGCCATATCTTAAAAATCAAAGTTAGATTCCTTAGTTGAAGAATTAAGGAATTAATGCAATTAATTTCTCCTTGCCAACATTAAAGAAAGAATGAAAATTAAGACTGGGAGTGTTCCATGGAAAATGTGGATGGAATGTATGAATGCTTTTTTTTTTTTTCTCTAATGTGGGTAATGTAAACAATTCTCTAGTGTTTATTTTAAAATAGTTAAGCTTAAAGGAAGTCAGTGCATTGAATATGCATTAACACATATTGTAGCTGTTCTGAATTTGCTTCATAATTGTGTTTCAGCAACTTGGACTTCATAGAAAGAGAAGTTGGGTCGGGTGGTGTATTTTCTAACACTGGGACTCCAAAGTGCTTTTAAAGAACTCTACAGTTGTTCAGTGCCTTCTGTTTGGGCTGTCAGGTAATCAAAGAGATACAAAATACAAAGATTGATAATATTACTCTTAAAATTTGATGTACTCAACTAGTATCTAGATTTCAGCTAGCTTCTACCTAGGGGTCAGACTAGTAGACTAAAGAAATGTCATCAGTGTTGGTGGGCTGGAAGGGAGCTGAACTGCAACCATATCACATACTGAAGAGCCTGGGGAAGGATGATGGGTGCCAGTGCAGTGTTAGATGGTGAGATTTGTTACATGGACTGTGATTATGATGTGTCTTTGGTATACACCGTACATATGACATGGCTGAAGTGTGTGGGATATATTGCATGGGCTGACTGCTCATATACATCTGCTGATTTTTGTTACTGAGTCCTTCTCTCAAATAGTACAAAGTCTAACTCCGATAGCTGTGATCCAAGATTGAGGATCTGGGTCAAGGCATTAGCTGAGAAAAACCCAGGCCTTAGTTGCAAACTGTGTGTGCTCATAGCTTTATGTTGCAAGGACTGACGGAGCTTCCTGCATGCCTACTGGCTGAAAGTGCTGAGGTGTTGGATCATTTGTGATGTTGACACTATAGCAGATACAGGCTTGATTCCTATTTGGAACACAGACTTTATACATTCAATAGTTACTTATTTGAATACAAATATCAGGCTAATGTATTTTGTCACAGATGTCAGATGTGGCACAAGTGTGAAATGGGAGGTCTTTCTCTTCTAAGTTTAAAGTGAGTCGTGGCTGCCCCTATTTCTGCCAGAAAGCTTCAGTTGTTTTCAGTTGCCAAGATCACATGCTCCTTAAATCAAGAGTTTCAGCTGCTTCATATCTCTCCTGACTTTCTAAAACATCCAGCTTTGCCTGGATAATTTTTACATACAAACGTGATTTCCTATACTAGACTATATAGCAGTCTTAAATGATGGTTCCAAATAATTTATTTTCTTCTGCTGGCTCATAGTTATTCAGGTGTATGAATTCAGTTTTGAAAAGCTACCACACAAAGGTTAAGATTAAGCATCAGTTGTAATGCTATCTGTGTTTTTGGTCTAGAAATGAAAGAACCAGTGAGGACTGTAGGTTGTGCCTCTCGTCTCTATTCTATATAAAAAAAATCTCCTTATTGCACTGAAGTTTTGTGTCCCCTGATGAAAGAAATTTTTTTATTTAGCAGATGCCACATTAAGATTGTCCAGAGGCTGTATCAGTGAAAAAGAAAGAATTTATCATACTTAAAAGGCTGATCAGGCAGCAGAATTACATCGGACAGCTATGCTCAACTCAAAGAGGCTTTCGCCCTCCAGCTGCTTTCGAACACAAAACACTTGTGCAGGTATTTCTTGAATCAAATGGCTGGAGTCATTTTGTAAAGGGAGAATTCTATAAACAACAGCTGCAATGTTATGAAGACTATTTGTAGTTTAGAGAACTAACACCTCTGGTTTTGAACCCCCTAATTAGGTAGAATTAGAAAAAGTTGTATGTAATTTGTAGTTGAGTTAAAAATCACAGAATGTGTATTTCAGAACAATATTAAAAAGGTTTAAATTCCCCTCAGAGCTTTTTGCTCCTAAATTAATCCCCAGTGACAACCTTGGAAGTAAGATAGATCATAGAAGTTCACAGGACGGAACCTAGTAACTGCAATGCTCTGCTTAGGTAAATCTTCAGGAGGGAGAAGTGTGTGCACTTGGCTCCTGCTCACTGTGGGGCAGATGAGAGCCTGATGATATGCCAGAGTGAAAGGCATTGCCTCATTATTCTTCACAGGAGCAGGTTGAGGCTGGGTGTATGATTATAGCCATACAGTATTTAAAACCAAAATGGAAGAAAATAATATTTTCTCCATGTCTATGGTGGCTAAGCAAGAAGAAAATTTCATCAGGAGAGTTTTAAGTTAGATATGGAGTATTTTTACTTCGGATAAATGAGGAATGTTGACTACATGGACTTTCTGGAGAACATTAAAAATAGGTTAGAAAAATATGAATATCCTAGGGCAGAAAGAACACTTGACTAGGAATCAGATGAGAAATTCACTTTACTCTATTTTTAGTGATTCTTAAGGTATGAATTAATAGAGGGGAACTTTTGGGTTTGAACCAGGAAGAAACCTGATGGAATAGGTCAAGAAGGTTGTAAATCTAGTGAAAAGTGAATAAAACTGTATTCTTAGGCAAAAATATTTAAGTGAAATTGGAAAAATTGGACTTGGAAGCAACAAAGAGCAGGATGGACCTATTGGAGAGTAGTTTATTATTGCTGCTTGTCAGAAAATTTTGAATCAATCAAATTTAATAATCAATCAGCAAGGGATGCAGAGTTCTTGTACACTGGTGTTCTAACCTGAACCATTAAGAACCATATACTCACGGTACTCTTATGTTAACTGTCAGTGAGTATGGGGAGTGACAATGCCTTATTTAGTGTTAGACTTGGGAATTCCCTTCAAGAAATTATTATAAAGTGCATACTGTCGTGCTATTGTAATGTACTAAAACTCAGCAAGTTAATAGTAATGACAAAGCAGGAAAAAACCCCAAAGCACTGCCATGTAGTTTCAGAAGGATTACTACATTAAATTAAGGCAGTTTATTAAAAGGGACAGCCACAAAGATAAAAAGTTTGGTTACAAGGATGGTGTTACATATTTAGGATAGGTGTAGTCCATCTATTTAAAAGAAAATCTTGAAAAGAAACATTAAATCTGGCTCAGTTTTATAGCAGAAGAAAAAACAGTAGAAATCAAAGTGATGAAAATTTCTTTATGTTAGTATTAATTTCTGGACAAGGTAAGGAAAATCTTTTACATAAATGGCTCTTTTGAATTTGTTTATTTGGAGGAGTTCTCTGAAAATTGTGAACTAATGGATGATGTCTCACTATGGAACAATACAGATTATAGCAGCAAATTGTTGTAGTTGTTTACCCACAATCTCTGAAGGAACTCAGAAAGGGAATGCAAACACGACAGTTAAATCTGTAATGGGTTCCAGTTAGTTATGAATCAGTGTTTTCCTTTCTAGGAAAATTGACGTAAATAATAACAAATAACAGAATGGATGCACAGATTCAGTGGGGAGAGCCATTGCAGCTTTTGAAAAATGAAGTGTCTCTTCACAAATGCATTGGAGTTCCTTGAAGGAGTAAAGAATCATGGAGATAGGATTGCCTTGGTCAGTATGTTCTACATAGACTGAAAAAAAGTGTTTTATTGGGATTTAGGTGTGGGAGCTAAAGACACATGGCCAACCTCTTTTCAGTGGTCTGTGGGGACAGGACAAGGGAAAACAGCCATAAACTGGAGCATAGGAAGTTCCACACCAACATGTGAAGGAACTTCTTCATGGAGAACTAAGACAGGCTGCCCAGGGAGGTTGTAGATTCTCCTTCTGTGGAGATATTCAAGACCTGCCTGGACACCTACCTGTGCAGCCTGCTGTAGGGAGCCTGCTTTGTGGGGGAGCTGAACTTGATGATCTCTGGAGATCCCTTCCAACTCTTAAAATTCTGTGATTCCTTACTCAAGATTCTTAAAGAAAGAAAGCTGTCATAGGATGAAATGTATTACAAATGTATTACAAAAGTTGAAAGTTAAGCATAAGCATCAATGATAATAATAATATAATAATATAAATATAATAACAATATGAATATAATAATATAAATAAATAATTATAATATAGATATAATAATACTAATGATACTACTAATGATAATAATGGCAGGAGACTACTGTCTGAGTTCAAAGGGACTTGTTCCAAAACATGTGCCATCGAAGATATTCCTAAGTAATGTGAAAAAAGATATGAAGTGGGACTTGACAAAGATTGGCTATGGTACAAAATTGTTCAGTGGGATAAAAAAAATTGAATGGAATTCAAAAAGAAATGGACAACAATCCTGTGTTACTGAATGACTGGGTGGACTAAATCTGTATTGGTAAATGCAAAGTAATGCACATGGGAAATATACCATCTAATTATACACAGAATGGTGGCTCTGGAAGTCTCTAAATTGCTGACTGCCAGAATCTGGGAGGTTTACAGGGGCATGGCATGCATGCCCTATATTTTATATTTTCTCCCCAAACATCTGCTCCTAGCCTGTCAGAAATACAGAAAGCTGAGCTAGATGGACCTTTAATCTGACTTGTTGCAGCTGTTCTAATATTCAGGGGAATGCAAGAGAGAGCAAAAATGTAATTTTTAAAAATTTTATTAGCAGTTGGGATTAGCTAAAAGTGTATGGAATTTCATAAGACAAAGTGGGAAGTGCTCCTTTAGCCCAAGAGTTTTCTCTGTTGAATTTCAAAGGTCTGCAGCAAAGGCTTCCAAGTGTGAAAGTATCTCAGGAAAAGCTCATAATCTTTCATTATCTAAAAATGCAACTTTAATATTAGGATTGCTTCTATTATTTAATGCTGTTGATCATACCTCAGACGGTACTTCTCATAATAGCTAAGATTGATTTTTTTCCTAAGAAAGGCAAGTCTGTATTGACTGACCAGATGAAACAATCTGCTGTAAGAGCTGGACTGGTCTGTGCTGTTATTTTGGTGCATAGGACCAGGGAACCACAGCTCTGCACTGAGGTGAGGAACAGTTATTAGTGCTGTTAAGGGACACACAATTAAGAAAGACAAAAGAAATAGTTGAAAATCACAACTTGATTTTATAGGTTCTGTGAAGGAATAGAAATGCTTCAAAGGTCAAAGCCTGCAACACTAACTATGATACAGAGGACCCAAAGTGTTTGGGATGATAATGGTGCCAGTATTGCCCAGAAAAATTCTGGGCTCCTTCTCTGCGTACTGTAAGCTTAGAATATTTCATCTTGATCTTAAGGGCAGTGCCTGTTGACTTCTCTGTATTTCTGGGCTCTTAGAAGTAGGCTGCTCTATGTGGCATGGTGGGTTAAGGCTGGTTAATGCACAGCCTGCCAGTAAAATTCAGTAGAAGTATACAACTGGTGTGGTATATTGTACTTTATATTTACTGTGCGATCCAAAAGGTTGAGGCACTAATTCTGTCAGTTATACAAACGCTATTTTTCCCCTCTCCTAGAATTTTATTGTTTTGCAAGAAAACTCAATTAGCAGAGTAAGTATAATTGTGAGTAAGGCATGTATTTCTTCCTTGATGGGTCGCATTGACGGCACCATCAGATAAGAGGATTAACAGGAACTGTGCCATAGCAATGCAGATCTCATTTACCTGGAGAAAGCCTTCTGCTGTCTTGACAGCTCTGTAAGACTGTCAGCCGGGGGGAAGAATCCTGGCTTGCACTTAATTTGGTTGAAACTTGAACTCATGGGAGAGTAAGGCTATTACCCCTAGCCAAATAGAAATGAGTCAACATGTTGATTGTTTCAATGAATAAGCAACTTTTAAAGAAAGAGAGGTAACATAAGACTCAAATTACCATTCCCAGTGCTGCCTGTTACAAACCCGTACTCCCCTTCTCACAGGAGTGTTGTCTTCTCTGGGTCTGTGTGGATTGCTCAAGAGCTGTGTGTGCTTGCGAGGGGGCTATAAAGGATCTGTATAACTTTCATACCTTCTTATATTCTGAAATCCTTTAATAATCTATGCAACGTGAAGAGCAAATACAAAGGCAGGCTCACATGCTGTCTCATCACCAGGCTGGGAATGAGACGATGGCTGTCTGTCTGCATACACTCAGCCCCACATTTCTCTGCTTGATTGCCATTTTAAAAGCCCACAGCATTGGTTTCTGTGACAATTGTCTCCTACTTACTGGGACAGAACCAATGACTCCATTCATGCAGTGTTAGTAACTTGGGCTGTATCTGAATCAGCTGTCATAAGAAAATGGAGTTAAGCTGCATAAATGCACATTTGTGTGTGTAGGGGGAAGGGATTCTTTATCTGCTGTAAGACAATCATAAAAATTTGAAAGAATCTTTGGAGATATCTTGACTGCACTGATGGCACATGCTCAGCATATGAAATGCTGGACACTTACGCCCGTGCATGTTCCTAATTACAATCTCCTTATCATAAACAATTACCATTAAATGCAGTGTGTGGTGGAAGGGGGAGGAGAAAGAAACCCAGGTAGGATTGTTTGGAGCTGCATGAGGCTGTGTTTGCCTCAGGCTTAGTTAGCTGTCAAAAAAAACCCTGGAGCACCCAGAATTCACAGACTTTACAGCTGATTGTAATCAATAAAGGCAACAAGCCTAAGCCAGGGAAAGTGGGCAAACGTGTTGTCCTCTTGACCATTGCAGGCTAAAACTGTGTGCTGCTGAGTAATTGTGAAGAGATATGGGGGTCAGAAACATGGGATGGCTTTAGACATCTGTAAGAGGTGAATGTAGCTCTGATCAAAGTGAGGTGCTCACTGTGTGAGGTTGATGTCTGCTCTTCCACAAGCAATAGGGATGTTTTGTTATTTGTGTTCTTTGGGTTCCTGTGATTCTTTATGGGTGGGGGAGTGTGTATGAGATGCTCCCTGAAGGAGGGAGAAGGCACAAAAGGTCACGCTGCTGCATGATGAATATCAGCTCACAGTGTGGATTGGCAGTGCTCTCAGAAGCTCCCAGTCAGAGAGAGCCCCACAGAAAGATCCATGGTTAATGGTCACAAGTGCAAAACCTGCAGCAAATCCAGGTTTGTTTTTAAGATAGCTTTGGAACAGACCTAAAGTGATTCTTTATTTGGTCAATTTGTGTGCTAAATTCTGCTACGCTTTGCTGTCTATTGTATCATGTTCCACACATTGCCTTAATGAGGTCTGGGGAATATTCACTGAAAAAAATACCTTATTACCATTGTTAAATGTGTCAGAGCAAGGTATAAGTATGGTATTAAATATTATAAAGGAACACAACCTTCATGGTGTGATCCTGACCTGAGGATTTAAGATTCTTGATTAAGTTCATGTGATTTAAGTAAGTCTAATGCGTCAGTGGGGATACTGGAGCCTAAAAATTCTGTATAGTGAAAACCTCCAGTATATATGATATGATTTGGTTTAGCATAACATGGTATGTTACCTATGGTAACCTTCATTATTTCTTTGTTTTAAGAATACTCCTTGGGCTAGTCACCATGAGGCAGGTGTTATAACTTGGCCATGTATCCAGGATCTGCACACTAGAACCACTGTATTTATATGTTCCTCTATACTACTCTCCTCTGTGGTCTTAAATACCTCATGTCTGAACAGATGTGCTATTGATAGAGAATTATAAGGAGCCAGCAGCGTTGTAGGATAGGTTTCAAGAGGAGAAGTGAGAACAACCCCTCCTCACCTCTCCCAGCCACGTGCTGGTAACTGATGCTTTGCAGTGCCAGAGGAAGCACAGATCAGTACTTGGTGCTGTGGATCTCTGACAGTCATTGAAAGCAGCATTTAAGATAGCTCTTTCTGTACATACGAAAGGTGTTGGACACCTGAAGAGAGTAAATCTTTGGATGTCTTGGCAGGTAATCACCGTAGCTCTGGTTTTAATAAATGACTTGTCCCTGTGGCTATGGGATTAAAATACATTATGAAACTTTACACTTTTGTATTCTTACAGCAGACAACGTGCTCTGGTGCTCTATATTAATCTGTTTTTAGGGGATTGATATTTAAGTACTTTTAAACAAGCAAAGGATTCTGATACCAACTGAACAAATCCTGCAAACTCAAGTGTTTGCATACTTTCCTGGCTGAGCTTATCTTTACGTCACATATTCCTGTTCATCACGCTGCAAGGCGTGTGTTTGCTTACCATTTCTGCCTCTCAGCACCCGGGGAGGTAGGCTTACAGCCAGCTCGTTATCTGCCCTCCTGTCAGTGTCCATCCTCAGAAAGACTGGTGGTAGTAAAACCTTTTTATTGTGTAAAGTTTGCTTAAAACCAGTTCCTTAGAAGAGATAAGCATGCAGAAATGTGAGCTTAGGTGGGGTTTCATATTTATACAAGAATGAAAAGGGTAGCATTGGAAATTGTGAGGAAGGGGAAGGAAAGGCTGGTAAAATATGGAGAGGATGCTTGCCAGCTTTAACTAGCATTTTACACTTGATCTTTCCTGATTTAACTGAATAGCAATTTACTGAGTCAGTTTTTTTTTGGTTCCCTGAGGAGAGAGCTTGCAAAAAATCGGTGCTGCAGAATTTGATCCTATGTAGATAATGTTCACAGACATATATGTGATTTTCAACATTAAGTACTCCTCAAAAGGATAACAGACAATTTGTGTCCAGTTTGTCAGATCTTTACTCCTGTTTAAGAAAGTAGCCATTTTCTGGGAGAGATTCAGGAAGAAAAAATACTTTCCTGAAAACATTATGACCTACTGTATTACATTGGAATGGTTGTTACCAGCCTTGCAGTTGTTCCTGCAGGATTCCCTATGGTTTGGGACCCACAGCGACATCAACTGCTTCCTTAGCCTGTGACAAATACCTTAAGTCTTGTTATCAAAGATGTTTACTATGGAGTTTAGATCTGTTGCCTGAGATGTGATATATTTTCTTTACTTTTTTCTCATGATAAATATTTATTTTAAAATAGGAAGATAATTGAATAGTTGAAAGTAAAGCCTTTTATAGGAACAAAATGGCTGCTTTTTTTGGTGAATGTACTGGAAAAGCAGGGGAGAATAAAAAATTCAGCCTGAGTATGTGGACAAAACAACTGTATTTTATGAAATTTTTCAAAGTCTAAGGTTTTGGTTTTCTTCATTGCAAGTTGAAAAGAAGCACTTGCAAATTTATCTCATACAGCTGTGAATTAGCATCAGTCCCGTCACTCAGCAATGCAGTGACCAAGGTGCTTCTTCATCAGGGTCACCCCAGGTTGAAGCCTCTGGTGCCATATAAAGCACTATTATTGGAATCTAGTATGAGCTCCTCTGAACTTTATACTTTCTACTTTATACTGCAGTCCTAGTGAAAGACTCCGTAGCCTTTTCTCAAAGAACTTGATTTAAATGGCAACAAAATACAAATTTTATCCTAAATCTTTTGTCTTCATTTATTCAGAGCTTTTTCCTCAGCATGATCCATCTTACATCCCTTTATTTTGCCTCAAGTGTTACCATCTTACTCATATCCTCATATGGAGTTAAGAGTAACGCAAGCTGTAGGAAATAATTTGCTGTCCATTTTTAAGCTCTTAGTAGTTATCTGTGGACCACACAGCCTTAGCCTTAGATCACAAGTAATCACACAGAGTCAGGGAGGCTGAGATAGTGCTGTATTCAAATCTAAGTAGAATAAACCACTGCATGGTGTTGCAGCCTATGCCAGTTAGCTGCAGTTAGAGGCTGCAACCAAGGAGGACACCCTTGTTAGATTTAATTTGTGCCTTTGCCACTTTTAAGTTTTTTTTTGGCAGGGGTTCCATTTGATTTTTGCTTGTTACCTGCTGAGGTATAACGATATAAGAAAGAGTAAATATTTCACTGAAATTCTTTCCATAAACTTTTAAAATATTCCCGCAGAATTAATAGAAACTCTGCCTTCAATCTTACAATTAAAAATAAATCCATACATTTTATCTACATTTTAACTCTCTTGAAAAGGCAGAGCTAAGTTAATTAAAATGCAATTAATTTCCCTTGGATATCTTTTGAATTTTTTTTACATATGTCCTGATAGAAATGTGCTGCAAAGATCATTGACTAACTATAAGTTAACATAAAATTTGGCAGTTCCATGATTGTTTTCTCTTATAGATATAAATATGCTGAGGATTTCTTCATTTAGAGACCAGGATCACCACCAGAAAATTTAAATTTCCTGACATGAAAAATCCAATGTTTAGTTGGAATTTTTCCCTAATTGAAGACTTTTCAAAATGTACGTTTTTACAATAGTTCTGGAGCAGTAAAAACAGCTGGGATTTTTTGGAATGAATAACTACTTCAGAAGTTAGCCAGATTCTAGGGTATTCTTATCTTGTTTAGTGTTACAGCCACGATTTAACATAATTCTGTTACTTCACAAAGTTTACATCTCAAAACACTTTTCTGACCACTGTAAGGCAACTTTTCAAATTCATAAATGAAACTCCCTCAAGTGCAATACACACTTAAGAATAGGTAGGTTGCTCCAAAGGTAACGTTTCCTATTTATTTTCATGGAAATATAACACATACAAAAAGCACAGTAATGGTATTTGATAGAGCAAATTCTCAGCTACAAAAAACTATTTTTCAACATAGTCACCGCCATGAGCTATGCATTTTCACCAGCAATGAACGAGCTGCATGCTGCGCTCATAAAAATCTGCACCTGCAGAGGTGACCCACTGTCGGTGTCACCACTGCTGAAACACACCACCTGTCACTTCACTGTGCTCACATCCACAGTTTGGTCTCCATCAACATTCAGCAAACATCAGTGAATGTCAGTGGATTCCACACCTTTGCTTCACGCGCACTTCCATGTCAGAAACCATTCTGTCAGACTGCCCCTGTGCTGCCATCTGTCACAGAAACAAAATATAATGAAGTATTGGTGGGAAGGTTCAGCCTCTACTGCCATTCCTCCAACATACACCTCTGACATCTTAGGGCAACATCGTAAAATAGAAGGCATTATTTTTGGAGCAGAATTTGTAATTTTCAGCTGAGTTAATGTTATTGTGGATGAAATGTAGACTTTCCACTGTGGGAATTATCTTGTTAGTAATTTTTTCTTTTCTTCTGGGACCTATTCAGGCCTCTTTTCTCAGGCAAGACTCCTACTGGGAGTAGAACTAAGGATTTCATTAAGTAAGGAACAATAAAGTAGGCAAATATGGGATGAAAGAGTTACCATAACATGTCCAGCAGAGTCATGAGTTAGCAACTGTAAAACATGACAGCTCATCCTGCAAGGCGTCTATATTTGCTAACAAAATTTGAAGATGTAACTCTGGCAAGGATGTTAGTAATTCTACAGACTGCTTTACAAATTATAGAATGCTGAGGTTGCTGATGGAAGGAAACTTTACTGAGAGCCCCTGTATGTTGCACAGCACAGATGGTTTTCCTTCTCCATGAATGAATCTTGGTTTCTTCAATTTAGCAGAATCATTGTTAGAAAAGTGTCCAAGCTCAGTAGCTGCATTTCTATGTACAGCTGTGGCTTGTTTCTGTCAAGGCTTGTATCAAAGCCATGGAGGCAGCTCAAAAGCTGCATCAACAGCACAGGACATAAATACTTGGCTGCTAATACCCTGGACTTCATAGCTTTTGGCCCACTTTTATGCTGAAGGTAGCATACAGGGCACTGAACATCACATGAATCTGTCTACACAATCCATGCATTATTATTTGTCAATTTATTTCTATGCATGTCAGTCAGGCAAGTCTCTTTCTGGTTTTTCCTCCTCCTATAACCTCTTCATTACTTGTTGCATTGAAATACATCAAGAGAACAGTGGTCTGTGATGACAGTACTGGGGATTTCAAACTCCTTAAATGAAGGAAGCTCTCTCATTCCAAGCAGCTAGGCTGTTGTCTTTTTCCTTTCTTTGGATACTCAGCCCATGATTTGAGAAATCCATACACTTGTACACAGCTTTAATGGATTGTAACCTACAAGTCTGTTCTCCGTGTTATAACTTCCTGAAATTAAGTAATAAATTACTTTGTTAGGCACTCAAAAAATGGTGCAAGGAGGCTATTAATGTTATCGCATTAATGCTAGCCAAAATGTCTCCACCTGAAGCTGTATATAGAAATGAAAATCAAAGGCTCAGTGAAATATAGCAGACATCACTGAATGATAGATTTACAATGACTGTCTTGGATAGCTTTCTCTGAGATTTAAAGCCAATGAATATATTTTATCTGATTGTAACTTTTCCAGGAAAATAAAAGCTATGCATACAGTGTATACTCCTTCAGACTTTACAGTATCAACTGTTTTTGGCATAGTTACTAACACAAATGAGTTCTTTTTCTCCTACCCGATGAATACCATAGTAATTTCTGTGACCAGAACACTAGGCATTTTGATTATCTGCTATCAGCTAACAGTTATTTCCTGCTACTGAAAGATGCTTGCCAAATAAGTTTTTACAATGTACATACAGAACTCCTTGTTTTGGAGTTCTCATGATTGTGCTGAAAGCCTTCAGGAGCTGAAAAGGAAGAGACTTTATAAGTCAGTGGTGAGGGATCAACATAACTGTAGTAAAAGGATATTTAAATCCATGGGGGAAGATTTGAATCTAGTGACAATAGTGACCGCTTATTCTTATCCTTAGTTCTTGTTCTTATCGGAAATTTATAAATCAGTGAATTTAAAATGTTTTACCTGAATTTCTGGTCAACGAGTCTTACATTTCAGTAAAAATAATTGCCACAGATGTTGTTCAGTACTCTGTGGTTTTCTCACTTGGGGAAGAGAAAGTACATCCATAGTTTTGTAACAGATTGACCTCTTCAGTTTTGAAAGCATAACAAAATCTGCCCTGTGAAGAATTTTCTCTTCTTGCAGACAGTTCAATACAAGATGTTCTGGATTGCTGTCACCAACATAGCTTTTTCAACATATTCTGGTCCTAGGCATTCCAAAATCATAAGCAAGCTTCTGAAAAGATCATAGCACAGCTGAAGAATAATTATTTCAATATATCAAGCTAATTCTTTAGGTACAGCAAACGTTTACAACATTTCAAAGAATACTTTCAATGTAAATAAGTGGTTTTCCTATTTGTGTTTTTCAGCTGGTTAAAAACATATTTGCAGGTATTTCTTGCTAACTGTTGATTGCATGTAGATGAGAAACAGACAAGAAAAATAAACAAGTAAGCAAAAAGCCTTTTCTAACTGCATGAATCTAAGAATGAGAGAGTTAAGTGAAAGGATGATCAAACTGAATCTTCCCATTAAAATTAGTGTATTTGTCTAAAAATTATGAACCAGATGAAGTGCTTGTAGAGGATCTTTCTGACAGCAAAAGTCAGCCTGGGTTTGGAGAAAACCTCAGGTGACATTAAATATACACCATGTTCTTTGCACTGTGAAGTTTAGAATGGAACATTATATAGGTTGCTCTGAAACTAATGCCTCCTATTTATTTCCATGGAAACTTCATCAGATACAAAGAGCACAATAATATTGTTTGATAAAGCAAATTCTCAGCAACAAAACACTATTTTTTAACATAGTCACCACCACTAGCTAATTTGTACAGATGAGGTGATCAAAATACTCTTCATTTCATGGTGTGACAGCTGGGCATGGCTATTTAGAATGTCACTTAAACACACCACCCACAACCTCACTGAACTCACATCCACTGCTTGGTCTTCATAAGTGGTTATTGAGCATGCGAAAATGTCAGTGGGTGCAATTTTTTCTGTATGGAGAAATTTAATGACACACCTTTGCTTCATATGCACTTTTGTGTCAGGCTACATTTTTTTCTTTGCTGCCATTTGTTGCACAGCAATGAAATGTAACAGGATATTGGTGGAAAGGTTCAACTCCTACTGCCATATCACCAACATCTGCCTATGACATTGTGGTCCAATATCATAAAATAGGAGGTATTATTACTGGAGCAGCTTTCTTATGTTGAAGTGCATATGTACCTTGGTACATGAGAATTGTGCATTCACCTACACAAACCCCAAAACACACTGCAGATCATTTGCAAAACTGGTTGTGTATTTACTCCAGTATCAGCTTATGTGTCTTTTTTTGGAGAGGGAAGATGCTAGGGAGTAGTCTTTCAACAGAACTCATGCATTGCGTATTGGATGAATTCTTTTTGTTTCTATGTATTTTTCCCAGTGATGCTGTAATAAGATTTTATTTTGTATTTCTGAAAATCAGTAAGTCTGGGACAGGTTCTCTTTTAGTATCTGAATCAGACAGAGCAGTCTTGAACTGCTAACCCCTTCGAATGACACAGACATGAAAGGGATGCGTGTATCCTTTCACTGTGCTGAGATATCGGGATAATTATCCAACATACAGTTCCCTCTCAGTGCCTTTCAGTGCATTTTGAATGAAGAGACTGTGAGGACAGCTGATTTTAATCTGAGAATTCACTTTAAAGGGGCTCAGGAGATTCAGTGCTAATAGAGGAGCTAAGCGATACAGAAGTATTACTTACTCCTCAAATGGAAAGATGAAAATGAGAATCTTTAGATAAAACAGGGTGGAAATAGATACCTGCTGATCTTCCCCTAGGCTCAAAAAAAAAAAAAAAGAAAAAAAAAAAAAGCCTCAGTGATGAGTATGGAAAAAAGATGATGCCATCCAGGGCCCTCCTTTATCAACTTTTCTTATTTATTTCAGTGGATCAGAACTCCATATGCTAACTCAGGGGATATTTATGGACCAGAAAATAGAATACAGGGGAGAGGGGGGCTTTTGTTTTGTTTTTGTTTGTTAAAACAATTAATGTAATGGACTAGATGGTAGACTGGAGAGCTAGTAATGGTACATGTGTAGACATAATTCATATGTCTCTGACTTTCTGTGACTTTCTACACCTGTGTGCTTTACCACCCAGTTCCAGCCCCTTCTTTTGGGACTTATGGTTTTGCATATTTCCATATTGCACCCAAGAGATCAGCCAGATTCATCCCGAGACTCTGAGTTTGGCATAATATAAATGGGAATAATGACTACTTATCAAAAAGAATAATGCAATCAGAATAGCTTAGCTTTACTCCTCTTTGCTGTTGTGTTTATACAGCAGCAGGTCTACAACACTGTTTCTTGGGGTTCGACTCACCTTATGGGCATGTACTGTGCTAAGGATAGTAGGAAGCACCCAGAACAGTTTAGAAGTGCTCAGCAACTTCTGTGTAGAATGAGACTTATGCAGTTGATATTGATGTTACATTAGTAGCTAAAAACATCTCCTGAAGGAAAAAAATAAAAATATTATCTGGCACAAAAGGGAAAGTGCTGTCATAATAATGTGGAGCATTGGATTCAGTCCTGTTTGTTATTTACAGCATAATCTCTCCAAGAACAGAACCATCTCTTCACATTAACTTTCATCAGATTACCTTTTGAGAAGCAGGGTCATTGGCAACAACATTTACACATCCAGTAGAACTACATGGCTGGATCAGAGCATAAAATATGTTTTTGCTATGAATCAGACCAGTTGTATTTTAAATGATGATGAGGTGTCTTCTCTGCCACTTCCTTTTTTCTTCCCTCGGAAGAAAAAAATATTTGCCTGCTACAAAGTATGTAGCAATCATTTTCTTCTTCACATTCGGTGTTCTTTTTCTCCTTTTTTTTTCCCTTTTAGTTCTTAGTAACTGGTTTCAGTGGTGACTGTGAGGTGGAAGCAGGTTAGACTGATGGAAAAAAAATGATAAATCTTGTGGAATAGTCAGAAATAAATACGAAAAAGATGAATAGCTACCTCCCTCAGATGTCTTTCCTTCCTTCATTGAAGACAGAAAATGGGGATCCTGACTTTCCCCAAGTGAGTAGCTTTGTGTGCCTGAGTTGGCTGGATCCAAGATTTTACCTAAGCATGAATGATGGTTTCAAACAGAAAGTTGATATGGTCAGGTAGACATTAGAAAGGATTTTGTCGCAGTGATTTGGCATAAGCTGTAAGTCAAATGTAGATTTGATGGGAAAATTTGCAGGATGGCAACCATTAGTGTGAAGTTATGCCGATTCATACTCACTCAGCCTTTTGCTCTCAATTACCACATTTTTCTAAGAGAAATTTTAAATCAGAAACTATCTTGACAAAGACTTTTCCATTGCTTAGATTGGACTGAGTGGGCACTGTGACTGCTTCCATCTCACACTTGACAAGCCATGATCTTTATTGGAATCTTCATTTGGCACTGATAGATGGATTTGCAAGCATTCCCATGAGACCGTAGGCATGTACAAGTATGACTGCCTTCACCAGTCCAGTAGTGCTTTCAAAGGCTTGAAAGGGCTGTGCCTCTCCAATGGCCAGATGTGAAAAATCCAGCAACTGCTGAACACTTGTAAAACATAGGAAATAGTGGAATAAAACAGCCATGAGCCATCTTGTGTCTGTGCTGTTCCTGGAGATGAAGGAAAAACCAGAATGGTATGGTTTTGTTTCTTTAGAACAGATAACTGAAGGTAGCTCTGAAAATCCAGAAGTAGCTCCTCAGCTGGAAGAAAGGGACGTATTTTTTATTTCCTTCATGAATTCTAATGCTTTCCATATTTTTCCATCAACTGTCTCCTTCCTTCTCAAGTCATGAATGAACAGCACCTGCATGCTAATATTCTGTTGTACTGCATATAGTATGGTTTATGTGTTCATTTAACATTTATTCTCTGCTTTGGGAAACACACAATTTAAAAAATACCTATACTCTTTTCTTCAGACAGGGATTGAACTGTTCAAACTAGTATGCAAAGATAATAAAATGCGAGGGAACACCTTCAGCTACCTAATAATGAGGTATAATAATAATGAAAGAATGAGAGAAGTTTTATAAGAACAGAGGAAAGCAAAAACGTTTTTTTAAAGAAAACATTAAAAACCTTCACGACTGAATCCAAAATAATTTTTCAGGAATAGCAATATCAAAGAGAGTACTGGAATCAAATGTTCTTTTGCATTTCTAAGTCTATTTTAGTTCAAGAATTACTCTAATTTGCTGCCTCAGCTCCCATGTAGTATCAGTGGATCAGATTTTTTAGACTCAGCAGGTCAGGAATCTGACAGTAGCAGCGATCATTAACAGCTTTGTTTTCCCTAAATTGCATTTCTGGAACTGTTTTCCCCTATGGAGCAGGAGTTCTGAGCTAGTGTATTTATTTCCTGTCCTCCTGTGATGTAGGGAATAAAATGTTTCTTTGAATGTTTGTTCTTTGTTGAGTGCAGCATGGTAGGCATTTGAGAATCAACAGTCCCTTGTGTTTACAGAAGCAGTCACTTCCCCACTGCATGCTGTCCAGGATTTGCCATGCTAGTCAATTTAGGGTAAATTTGCAAAGTGGTGCACAGGGAGTCACACAGTTAAATCCCATTGATGTTAATGGGAGTCGTGCAGCTAAATCCCTGCACGTTGCTTTGTAATTTACCCCTTTGTGTTTCTCAAACCTGTTGGCTCGTGACTAATTTGTGTCTCTAATAGAAAAGCCCTAACATGTTTTCATCATATATGGAATGGTGTCTACATATTATTCACACTATATGTGCCATGTAAAACAGAATTCTAAAGTAAAGACATTCTGTCTAGTGATTGTTGTCTCCGTATATTTATATGGTTTTCTTATAAGTTACAGAATAGTGATAGTTAAAGCTAGCATTAGTCACCACAGTCCTCAGAACATTAACTTTTTTCACTATAGTTTTTGAAAGCTAATTTAATCTCATTTGCAATAAGAGAAAAAGAAAATATTTTTTTCAGTGAAAGCACAATGTCTTGAAAATTTGCTTGATTGTCTCTGAAAATGCTTTTAACTTGTTTGTTGGTCTCCAGAATGTTTGGGGGAGACGTTCTAATTTCATTCTAGTTTTCTGAAGATCTTTTCTGTCTGTGTGTAGAAATGAGGGATTGCAGCCAGTATTTCTAAAAAACAAGTTAAAAGAATGGGGAAGTGACAAGATACCTTGAATGCCTTTGCCATTGTGCATATCTCATTTGGTGTCATGTTGATGACTTTCATTGGGCTTATTTACACTGCAAGAGTATGGAGCAAAGCTCCTTCAGCTAGCCATGAGATGGCAAAAATATTCACCATGCACAGCCACGCATGTATCAAATATATAAGAAGTGGTGTTGATACAATACTGCACCCATTCTAATTAGCTCTGGCTCCAACAGAGTTAATTACCTCAGTTGCAGCAACCTGCTGATGTGGCAACAAAGCTTCTGGTTCAAGAGCTGGCTCAGGTAGCATTCTCCAAAGAGTCCTTACACCGCCCTTCATTGTGTGGTGTAGGCATGCCCATAGAAAAGCAGGTAAGATAATGAGTGACTTTATCTCCAGTGAAAGGTTTGGATAGTTCTCCATAAATGGGGCTTAAAACTGCACTATGACTGTTGAGAAGAGAAAGAAAATATTGCCTCACTTTTATTTCTGATTCATTTGCTGAATGGAAAATAAGTTATGAAATCATATCATTCAAGACTATGTCATCAGACATATACGCAGATCAGATAATTGAGGCAGAGTAGACAGCCTGAAAGAGAAATTCCATAACTGCTCTGCTGGTCACTGGAAAGTCTGAGGCATACAGTTGGCAATGCAGATCAAGCTGATAAACATACTATCATCAACAAGTCTTCTCAGAGTCTGCTATCATTTGGACCCATACTCAGATGAGTTTCCATGTGATCACTTACCAAACCTAATATTTTGATTTAGGCTTGGGTTTAATTAAAATCATTGCAGACAGCAATATTTAGCAATTGTCTTTTTTGAGTAAATCTTCAGTCATTACTCACCACCCTTACCTCTTTTTCTATCATTCCATTGCTGCGTAATTAACAACAATCCTTCATCTTCATCTCCTTGTTCCCTAGACTTCTTTGTGGGTACAGAGGATGAAGAGCAGGAGCTAGGGAAAGACTACTTCTGTACAGAGGCTCACATCAGCATCATTTACAGAAGCATCCCTGCTTTACCTGGACTCCTAACTGTCTGCCACAGAACTATCTGCCATAGACACCACAGAAACTGGATTAGATACTTATAATTTTTTTCTTTAATGATTAAAAAAAAAAAACATTACTGAGTGACTATTGAAATTTTGGAGAGACTTGGTGTTTTCTTATAGGGATAGCAGATTTGTATGCTTGACATTTTGGTCCCTCCTCATCTTGCAAACTTTCAGATACTAATTCAAAACACAAAAGTACAAAAATTTGTCAAAGAATTACTAGAATGAGAATTCTGACCTGAGAAAAAGAACTTGTTTTTCTCTTACCCTTATTCAAGGAAATTGATATGTATCTGTGACTGACTTCTTCCTTTTTCCCTCCCCTTCCTTCTCTTTTCTTATTCTCTCTCCATTCCACATGCATCTGAATGGATGGTCCTGGTATGGAAAATACAGACTGTGTGATAAAGTTCAGGAAAGTCATAAGCAGCAAAAGTGGAGAGAAGCTGAGTCAATTTTAAGCAATATTAGTATTGACAGTCCTTCAGACATTATTCTAATCACATAAAACAGCAAAATAATTATGAAGAAGCTTCGTTAACAATAGTCATAGCAGTTGAGAAAGGACTGCTGGGAATTTGTATGGGAAACCTCGACAACTCCTGATCTAATACTTCAGAAGGACTTTTATTTTTTATTTTTTTTGTTAAGGAGTGGATCACCTTTTTGAGGACAGAATGAGGCAGAATATAGACGTTTCTAACTGGACTGAGAATTACCTCTCTAGCTCTTTTCTATTTAGAATGATGCAATACTAGTCACTTTCAAACACAAAAACACATTGCTTGTATGTGGTTCACAGTTCACACGAATATTGTGATTTAGATGGAAAAATAATATCTGTGTGTCAAGAACCACTAACTGCAAATGCTCCATATTGACCTCTTCCTTTCCATAGCTGTGTGTCTGGTAGAGCTGATCCAGCTTTGAAGGGGGTTGGATCTGAAGGCAAACAGGCCTTCAGGAAAGGTGTGCAATGGAAGGGAACCACCTAGAGAAGAAATTAAATGCCAACTACTTGACATTGTTTAGATATATGAGATATTTGGGGGGTAACAAAGAATATGGAAGAAGAAAGATAAAAGCAATTTGTATAAGACTTATGGAAAGTTGAAAAAGCAGGGTAAAGTTTGTCTCTGATAATGCTGAATCTGTTTGTAAATAGATGTGTCTTTCTAAACAATTTAAAGTCTCACTTTGTGTACTAATTGGAAGCAAATTAATTCCGTTTTAGGATAAAGAAAATAAACCTGGTAAAGGTGTTTGTCTCCACTGACTGAAGAAATTGTGAAGTGTTCATCTCATGGATGTAGAATAATCTCACACATTTTTCAATTCTTAGTAAATTTCAAATTTAAAAAATGCAAGGTGCTTGGGAAATAATACATGTTCATTTTCTATCAGCTTTGGAATCTGAAAGTTAGACTCTCTTGTAGTCCTACACAGAAGAAAGAATGGCAAACTCATTTCTATTTGGATTATGAAGTGAGCTATAAATCTTGGTATTCTTAGCATTTTCTGGCTTTAGAAAGACTGCAGGCATATGGAACTAGCTTTTCTCATAGTGTTTTGATTTTTGTGTTTGACAGTGTGATATTCTGAGACGTGGAAGATTCTGACATATCTAGATCCCTCCAAACATCTGGACAGAGTAGGCAGAGTTCACTGAAACCTGGCTTCAAGGTGTTATATCCTTCCACTTGCTTCTCAGGATGGCATCATTGGGGTCTGGATTTGTTAATCTCTGCAGGCTTCTAATCTATTCATAACAACTGGTTTTGATTGACATCTGAGCAGCTGTGATATACTGAAAGGGAAAAAAAAATGTAATGCAGACTATTGACTGGCTGTGATTCTCGGCATTGCAGCAGCTTGTTATGACAGCAAGATCTGCTTTAAAAAAAGCAGTAGGAGATTTACAAACTTCTGGCTCAGTGTTCAGAGGGGCAAACTTAGCCACAAAAGATTTAAATCAAAAGGGTAACAGAGACTCCAGGCAGTTTGAGCCTCACACAAAATTGCAGAGGAATGGAGTTATGAGACTTCTCTGTCATTTCTGTATTTTGGTTGTTCTGCATTATTCTGCTGTCTCATCTGTATTTACTAGGGAGTCCTCAGGTTACCGCTGCTGTAACCATAAAATAAGATGTTCAGATTTAACAGATCAAAATATTTTAGTTTTAAGGACATGTTAAGAAAAAAGGTTTAAGCTGATATTAGCTGTTGATAAATATCACCCGAAAGACAGACAGCTAATCAGGGAAGCTCAAGTTATCAACGAGAACCTCTAAACAGAAGGGTTACATTTGGTAAAGAATTTCTTAAATGTATCAGGAACAAACAGCAGTTCAACAATTACACCATTTTGACATGAGATAAGGTTAGTAACTACAACACAAAAAAGGAAGTGTTCAACATTTTTTTTTTTTTTATCTATTTCTGTGGAAAAGCAGGATGATGTATTCTTATGATAAAGCATTAAGGAAATACTTTTTACTGAGCCAGCAGATATGGAGGACCATAAATATAAACAGTGTAAATTAAATATTTTTCTGAAATCAGGAGGACTGGCACCCTTCAGTGCCAGAGTGAGGAGACTCAACAATTTATTTCACTGATTTGCAGATCTTGCAACTCTTGGGAACTTCAGGATTCTTGCAAATATCTTTAACACATGGTGGTACATAGAGAGAAGTCACTACAGCCTTTGTTGAAACAGTTATCTGGAAAATAATAACCTCAAGGTTAAAAAATGTTAATAAAATAGTGCAATTAGCAAAATTTTATGAAAAATAGGACATATTAGACTTAAAATCTGTCTCATCAGATTGCAGTGGTACCTGATTAAAATGAATGTCTAATGTAGGTGTCTCATGTTTGTTTTAGTGAAGTACTTGTCGAAGACTGAGGGCCTAACTACACTCTCTATGTAATAGTGGATGGGATGGAATTCTTAATCAGACCCGAGTAAGAAATGGCATCCACCAAAGTTTAAGCACCTATAGCTGCATTCATCTCTAAACTTTTATTAAAAAAAAAATTTGTAAATCTATTTAAAACAAGGTAGTCATCTAAATTTCTACAGAGAAGCATTGTTGACTTCAGAAGTCAACTAATCCTGACTAAAATCCTAATTAGCTCATTTAAAATGATCTGAAGGTGTCCATCAATCCTTGACTAGGGAGCCTGGGTGACTCTTTTACTTTACATATCCAGTTTCAAGACAGAAATCTAGCTTCTTACTTGGACGGGGTGTCCTTTCCTTTGTAGGTACTGTCACTACAATGACTATGAAAACTTTTTTAGAAGCAGTGGTTACAAGACACAAACAGATCTTATATCAAGTAGATTGAATATGTCTTATGTTGATAGATATTTCACAAGTCTGTCAAGGCTATGTAATCTATTTTAAATCAGTAAGTTTTGAGAAACTGTTCAAATGTATGTTAGATACTCCAGTTCCCCACCTATTTAAAAAAATAACGAGGTGCATTGTGTCTTAAAATATTCAGCTACACCACACTCAATTTTCAGACTCATGGCTTTCAAACAGAAGTTATTTATAGGTTTATTCAGCCATGAAAGAAGGTGAAAGTGATGTAGACAGTACACAGAACTATGGGAACTGTCAGGAAGAAAAGAATGAATAATATAGTATAGTACTCTATAAATGAAAGAAAAAACATGGCTTGCTGAAAGATCTCCAAGTGTTATATATGGGAATCCTAGGCTAAATATTATTTAATACTTTTGTCAGTGATACAAAAGAAAGCATAAACTAAATGGTCGTAAGACAAATATGTCACAAAGACTAGTAGAGAAGATATAAACAGTATAAATAAATAATGCTGATCAGTGTGAATTATTTGGCTAAGAAGCACTGAAAATATTGCTTTTGATACTGCCAGATTAAAAGTCACACATCTGGGAATTAAACTCACCCTCTAGATTTACAACATGGCAGACAATGCTCTGAAAGTAAGAAAGGTCTTCCAGACTTGATAAAGACCTGTCTGAACGTGAGGTTTTGCTGTGATGCAAAAGGGAAAGAATTATCCCTGGATAAATCTAGGGAAAGTTAGGCAGAGACAAAGACCAGTGTTCTGCAAATGTAATATGTATTATCCCTGTAGTACTGCTAGTCACGCTGCTGTGTCCATGCTTTCAAAAGGAGGTTAGCAGGTTGGATAAAATTAAAAGAACTATAATGATGATCTTCTGCCTGATGAGGCATATCTCTTTTTCATGAGCAAAGAGATTATTTTTTCGCATCAATCAGTATCTTCATGAGAAAGGTGAAATTAAATTGTAAAAAATAGCCTAATCTCATCCCAGTTGTGGGGAGAAAGAAAGCTAACTGAAGATTTTGTCAAATTTAGACTGATGAAAGAACTAGGAGTGATCTGCAAATATTAGCAGCGAGACTAAGAAAACATTAGCTAATATTGTGCGAGTTACAACAGATTATCTATCACTAGGGATGTTTTAAAACTAAGAGTATATATCTTTTTAATAAACACTTTAGTATAGATAGATACCATGGGCTCGCTGCAGGACTCACTGAGTGAAGATCTGTTCCCTTGATATGCAACTGACAGATGAGGTAAACACAACTGTTCTTCTAGGCTTCCAATCTATGAATATTTACAAACATTTTATGAAGGATAATTCATATTAAATTACCTTCTCATTAACAGCACTCTGAGTTCCTTGATTCTCGACTGGTACTGTTCTTTGACAAGATAAATTCATCACCTTTATTTTTAGATGAAAATGTATGTTTCCTCTATATTTACTATTGCAAGACTTTCATTCTTTGTGTCCATTTCTGTGCACTTTGTTCTTCCTAGTGTAAAGAGCACTGAATTTCTGGAGATCTATTAATGTAGTAATACAAACTTCTCCAAAATAAGTCCCATAATGAATTTCATAATGTTATTTGGGACTAAATTTAAGGACCTCATGCTTCCTTTTGCCATTAATTAAACATCACTTCAGCAAAAAATCAGTCTTACACAGGAAAAGGAAGTATCCAGTGGGCTCTACTATACATTTTTGTATAATAAATTTAGAGTAAGGGATTTTAAAGAAGGATTTATGTAGTTGCAGAAGAAGGTGTGAGTGACATAGAAAATACACAGGAGCACAGAGGCTGCTTATCAGAAAAGAAAAAATAAGAAAGTGTCAAAAAATTGTTTAAATTAATGAAACTACTCAAGTTATTCTCCCAAGACTAAGTTGAAATAGTTTATTTGATGTCTGTCCCTAAAATGAAAACAATGTGAAAATATTATTAAATAAATTATTCCTTAGTAAGTAGACTATAAAAGTAATAGTAAGTGCACCCACAAAAGAAGCTTCAGGAGTGATAACTCAGATCATTGGATCAGAGGTGGTAGATAAAATTGCTATAATTTAGACAATGTTGGGCAGGACTTCTTTTTCAAGCACGTAGTGTCTTGTTAGATTCAAGAGAGCAAATCTGTCTCATCTTGATGTTACTGTCAGCCAGCTTTGGAATGAGAGAAAAATATTAGTCCTTACATTAAGCCAAGAAAAGAGTTTCACTCAAGATTAGTATCAGCAGCACAAAAGGATGCTCAGATTGTCAACTCTGTCTCCCACTCTTCTTTCTTTACATCCTCTACATTCTCTAAGGTTAAGTGGTAATAAACACTGCAGTTGTCCACCTTTTGCACAGACAGTTTATGGGATGGCAAGGATGAAGAAAATTCCTATCAAAAATGATGGATAATGTCCTTAATAGTTTTTGTGTTAAAGTAGGGAAGTGGTAGTTGAGTTCAACTAGTCTGCCTATCTCTGAAGCTCCATGCATTAATGCCACAAGGTATTGTGCATAATTTGTCCCATGAGACAGGGAGTGGCTCTGATGATGTGTACTCTACTTTGCAGCACAGACTGGGAAAGGGATTGTCTGTTTAGGTCTCATCTGCAGCTTTAAATGATTGAAATTTGGCAATTACCATCAAAGAACCTTACTTTGATAGTTTATGCAGAAGCTAAAATAGCCAGTGAAACAGAGCTGGCTGCATGACTCTTTGCTAGCCCTTAGATTATGAACTCTCTGGGGGGGGCCATGGAAAATTTTTCCATATGACCTAACACAAATGGATGCTGTTCCAGGATTGTGACTTCTAAGTACCACTGCATCTGATGTGTGGCATGTCCCGGGAGAAACAAGCTAACTCCCAGTAAAGAACTGAAGAACATTTTGAAAAGATAGTAAAATGTGAGAATAATGTTTTTTACTTATTTGTTTACTTATTTTAAGACACAGAAAGGTAATTCTTCCTTCTCATAAAATATGACTTTTTTTCCCTATTTTCTTATACATCTCTTTCTCTGTGTTGCAGCCAAGACTGAAAATAGAAAATACAAGAATATTTACAAGAAAGTCTTACTTGTGGTGATTTCCTATGTAAGCATGCAACCACAACAACAGGAGTCAATTCTGCTCATGCCAACAGCTTGGAGAGGGCTGGTACTGCGCCTCTCCATATGAGTAAAGCAAACTACCAGGGAGACTTGGTGACATTAGGAAAAAATATGCAGGGTACAAGTTGTAAAATTAGCTCAAAGCAGATGAAAAAGAAGACAGCAATGACTGTATTTTCTCTCTCCTTCTCTTTCTTTTTCTTAGACGAAACACCTGTGTTCTTAACTAAGCTTGAAGGAGTGGAATTGGACTCAAAAGAATCTGTTCAATAACTTGTTTTCTTGTTATAGAATAGAATCTTTACACCCTGCTGCTTGATGACAAGATTAGACTTGGGAGTCTACCCCAGATTCTGTTAGGAGAACCTCTAAATCTCCTCCATCACACAGGTACTCTGCAGTATGTTTGCATTGCTTAGAGTGGTGAGTAATTGCTGGTCAGCAGGGATATGAGATAGAGGAGCACTGCCATACTGGTGACTTGGAAGTGTAAGGAGTCTCTATGGCAGCTGGCAGAGATGCTAAACAAGCTCATTACACTGATTTCATGGGCAGACAAGGACCTGTCCATGGGTGAGCACTAGTAACCAGGCAAAATGAACCAGGAGAATTAGTGTTATAAAAACAAAACTGAGTGCCATGGCTGTGAAAGGGAAAATAAGTTTCAGTGGCAGTGATCAAGAGAAATAAACTAAAACAAGCCTTGGGCACCAGTCCTCTGCACTGCTGAAAACTTTTTAGCAGCTGTGTGTTGTTTGAATGGCGGTATAAGCACCAGGGGATGGGGAACTCCACCTTGCCATGGATAGAGCTGTGACAGATGTACAGTTGTATCTGTACTGAGAGATGTACCAAGTTTTGCCTTTATGCAATTGTTGTGAAGTGCGAAGACACACTCAGCTCCTGTTCGCCTTCGGGGAGAAACATATTTCTGGAGGCAGTGTTTGAAAAAATGGAGTTCCATTAGGTAGGGTAGGAATGGGGGCAAGATGAGGAAGGGAGATAAAGGAAGTGAACAGAATACAGGGAAAGGCACAAAGGAAAATCCAGCTGTGGAGACCCTTTATTTTTAATGCTGAAAGGTATTGTGATCCAAAGCATTCAAATGCAGTAAAGAATCATAGAATGATATCTCAGGAGAAAAAGAGCAGACAAATTGGATACTGAGTCACACCTAAGTGGAAATATATTTTTGTGAGCCATTGTGTTCGCATACTTCAATCTTCCTTAGTGATTTCCCTCTCACAGTACCACTCCGTTACTTATGGAAATACATGAATTTTTTCTTGCAAGCACTGACAGGCACTTCCAATTGGAAGACATGAAACCTATTTCTAACATTTCAGGATACGTGCCCTTATGAAAAGGACACTGAAGGCAAAAGAGAAGTGAACAATTTATTTTATTTTATTTTATTTTATTTTATTTTATTTTATTTTATTTTATTTTTTGAGAATTTAAGAATATTGAACACTGAACATTTAAGATTAGAGCTTTGTTTTGGGAAAGGGATTGAAAATTAGAAAATTGGCTCCATTCTGAATGAAAAAGACACCTATTTTTAACCTAGAATTTACCATGAAATGTTTCTACTTGAAAAAAATCACTTTAATGCCACAATATATGATCTAAACAAGGTCAGATAACTGCTGTTGAGTAAAGCCCATTTTTCTCAATTTACTGTGTAGTTTGGGATGTCAGTGACTTTGCTGATTCAGATATCCAAATTTAGGTGCTTGTGTGTTGACATATAAACTGATGTTATTAACTTCTTTTACTGGGAATGGAGTTTTAATCTGAAGTGCTTGGAGATCTGGGACTTGTTTGTTTCACCCATGCCAAGGTATATGCCTCTACCTTGGCAAATGAACAACCCTCACGTCTGCATGGGCTCAAGCTGAGATTCAGACTCCACGAACTAGCATCTCATGGCATAAAAAGCAGAAAATTGGTTGTTTTCTAGGTGCTCTTACAAAATGTTATTTGTCCTCAAACCTGCTATTTGCTTATGGAAATCTGAGTAATCTACACTTTCTCAAACAGTATTAGGTGTCTATCTTTCAGTATCAAAGCCCACCTGAAAACACCCACCAAACCCCAGAATATCATGATGGGTTAGGTATGCAGCATATATCATTTGGTACTGATCTTAATAATAATCTTGCTAAACACAAGCTGTTTCAGATGCCCTTCAGATGACTGTGTCAGCAGTCCAAGTGATGCTGCTGATATTGCAAAGCATTTCTGGAAGAACTATACTCTTCTGGGCCGATTGTGTTAGGTTGAGTGGGGCTCTCTGAATGCAACACTCATGCACTGAGGATATTGTAAGTCAGGAGCCATAAGTCTCACCCACACAAAATCTTGTAATAGAACAATTAAGTCAATGTACTGTGTTTTTAAAGTTGCTGGTGACAGAAATATTCTGGGGAAACCATCTGTCTTTCAAGCTGAAGTGATATTATTTCTTGATACTGAGTAAGGAGCTTGATAGAATAGAACAGGTTTATTTTCCTTGTATTTTTAATTCTCCTGAACATTTGCTTGCATATTCTGCAAGAGTGGATCCTGGGATTCTGGCTATGGCCCAGAAGCTTTCAAGTAGAATGTTATAAATTAGTTCCACTGATTCATCTGGAGGAAAATCTCTGTCTGTACAAGTGAAAGGACCAAATTATTTTCATCTAAATGAAATAATACGAAATAATATGAAATAGTATCTAAATGAAAATAATATGAGGGCCTGAATTCTGTAGCTTTATACAGAATTTTTAGATGTCTTTCTTCAGCTTTCTGGCATTCCTCTGTACATAACTGTATTCCCTTCACTCCTTGCAATTTTGGCCAAATGCTTGGTGGTGTAATTCGGTATAATTCCACTGATGTAACTTTGCTGAGTTACCCTGGCTAGGGGTTTCCTCAGCCTGGGCAGTTTTATCTCATTTCTATGATTATTACTGAATTATAGCTTTCAACACTTTTCAATGTCATAATTTGGAAATGCTGAAAAATAACACTTTAACTCTTGAATAAAAATATTCAGCATTTTTTTTTTTTTTCGAGTTTAAGCACTGGCTCTTAAGTATCCCATTGACAAGAATCTGTTGCAAGTGTTTTCATTGTTTTCTCTATGCTCTGTGGTGAGATAAGTGTTACTGAATTTCCTGGGCGGATTCTTCAGACTGTGACATGCTCAATCTGGTTTAAGCTATTCTAAATGCAGCTTGAAGTATGTAGATATATCATTATTATAATAATAATAATTATTATAGCTATTAAGATTGCTGTCACTTTTTTTATTGCTGTTGTTATCAGCATTTGGAAACTATTGAATGCTCATTCTGTACTGAGCATAGCCTAGCATAACTCCAACCAGTGCAGCCAGGAGGAGCCTTGGTTTGGGTTTGGCTCTGGTTTGTAGGGCTGGTGGTGACATGAATAATGCAAGATTCCAGCTGTTGCAATGCTTGGAGTGTAAGTGCTTTTTGTCCAGCCATGGGACAGAGATTTTAGTAACAGGACACATTTCTTTGTTAGTTGAACAAAACACTGAGAGACTTTCACAACACCTACGTGTCCTTTCTTGTTCCAGAAACTCCTATGAGCCAGAAATATTTGTTGCAATGTGAAATGTTCTGTGAGATAATGATAGCTTTACAGAAATCTGGAAATATGTAGTAGAGCAGGAGCTTTCCTTTTCATGAGCTTACATTTACAGATGTGTTCGGCTTTAGTCAATAGAGTATTACAGACTTTAAGGTGGAGGGTCTTGGGCACTTCCTTAACAGCCCCTTTGGTTAACAAAAAGGAGAGAAAAAGATTCAAGTACAAAAAGCGCTTGTTAAAGGAGCAAATCTTGGGTTCTTCCTGATGAAGATTTAAGGGATGGTTTGGTGAGCACTGTTCTTGTGATTAGCATCACTTCATGTGGTTGCCCAAAGCAGAGGTACCACTGCTCTGCTGCTTCAGACAGCTCAGGGCAGAAGAGAGCACCAAACTAGAGACTCTGTAGTCTCTAGTTTGCACAGAGCTGTAGCTGTTCCTGCTGTTGTGTTGGGAGGATGTACAGGTTGACTTGAACACATCCATGTGGCAAAAGTGTGTTTGGATCAAAGTGGGTTTGCACACCTTCAGAGAGAACTGTTGCGAGGGGTAACTTTAACAAAGTTGTATGAGATAGGAGTGATTTGCTACTGTGCATTGCCTGGCAAAACTGGCCAGACAACTCTAGAACAGCTCTATGCACACAGTCCCACCTGATGTGTCATTTACCATCAAACTCGGTGCTTTTAGATACATTCCTCAATGTTCACTAACAGAGCACCTAAAGGAGTAGAAAGAGATATAGAATACACTGCAGTTTTCAAAGGAGCATTTGTTTACATTTATTTAGTTGAGGAAAAAGATCAACTTACGTTAAAGATCAATTCCTGAGTGTCATAAATGACACTTTTCCCTAGCTCTTCCATAGCTGGAAAAGGTGTTGGGCAAGCCTCTCAGTACCTATAGATCTAACTGTTCAGTTTTCAAAGCTATTAGGAAGGCCAGCACATTATTACTTCACAGTCCTAAGCTATAAAATACCGTGTAAACATGTGCTATTAACTGCACCTATTTGTTATGCAAGGCAGGGAATTGTTCCAGAACCAAATCAGATGCACTCCACAGTTTTATTCTGTGATACGTAGCTATTGGTTTCAAGTTTACTTTGGGTCTTTCAAAATGGTCTTGGTCAACCATTTACATCAACTCCAATAGCCTTTCTGTCTGGCTTTATTATTAACTGAAAAATGATTTCCCTATGTTGCAACCTATGCTTGTCCCCAGCAGCTTAGTTACTTGGCTGGACAGAATGCTCATCAAGATCAGCAAAAGTTATTTCCATCATCTTCTCTGTATCACTGGCCAAGGTGAGAGCACTCAGCAATTTTAAAAGTGTTATCTCAGCTGTGGTCTTTGTAGCCAGATTAGTGCATGAGCAGTGACTCAATATCTTTTCAAGATCCCTGCAGTTGTTCTTGCATTAATTATTTTTGTGTGTAACACAAGGATGGGAGACTAATAATAGGGTTGTAATCATCCACTGGACCAAGAATTCCCAGCTTGTGAACAGGTCTTACTGTGGCCCTCCTCAAAGCACAGACAACAATATGAGGCTAAAATGCCAGATTTTTACAACAGAAATATAAACAGAAATAAAGGCCAAAATTATATCAAGATGTCTGCTGCTTTTCTTAAAGATACTGAGGTTGAGGTCACCGTTGGCTGTGCTCTTAGTGTTGATAATTTAGATCATGCAATCAAGGGATTTGTGTACTTCAACTCTACGAACAAACTCCAGCTTGAGGTGAAACTGTACATTCTTGTCTGCTCTCCATACAGGCAGAAAAAGGAGCCCCCTTTTCCTTCATTATGAGATAACTCATTTGACCACATGAGATTATGGAAGAGTGTGCTATCTCACCATAGTCCAACATAGTGCATTATTATGGCACCTGTATACTCACCACTGAAGAGCTTTGGGAATTCTCTCAGTCCCAAGTGAGAGCCTATTCAGTTTGCCCATGCACAGTCAGCAACTCTGAATCTACAGCACATACTGGGCAGCACTACTGCAATTGATCTCAGTATGAATAATTCCTATAATGCTCAGTACTGGGTAGAAAATGAGAATCTGAACTGGAATAGAATTCCCTTTACCGTTAATAGTTTGTCAGGATCTGTTTATGACTTGCTGCAGAAACAAATCTTGTCACTCTCTGGGTTGTATAAGCCTTGTTTTGAATTCATATTTGATGTAATTTTCCATATATTACTGTGCTCGTATCTAACATGTTAGATGGCTAAATAAATGCATATTTAACTCTGCCTGAATTCCTCTCGTGACTGAACTCCTGAGATTGGACTGAATCTCAGAAATAGAACTGCTTCTACTGAAAAATTGACTTAACCTCTTCTGGACATCTTTAATTGTGTTACAAGCTTATTGCTGGCTGATTCAGTAACTGAGTACAGAAATTTCCTAATTACTTAATCAGAAAAGTCAACATTCAAAATGGAAGATAAGATTACAAGGGAGATGACTTCTAAAACTTGTTTATAACCAGTAGTTATTGACATATGCTCTGCTGTGAACTTGGCAAGCTGTGATACACATGTTGACAATCATAAAGATAATAAAGTCAATTCATTTCAGTGAAAATGGCAAGAACAGACTTGATTCAAATGATATAAGGTTTAGCTATAAAATCCTCAGTATGTGAGAATGACTCCATAAAAATGATAGTTCTGAACTTGGTGTTCCTTTTTGTGGGGACATCAATTCTGGTCACTTGCAGAACAACTTTCTATAGGTGGTGTTGCCAATTCATTTGATTTTCCTTGCCAGTTCTGAATATCTGATGTTTTTTATAGTACTCTGTGGCAGATGCTGAATTGCAGATCTTGTTAGCTATCCTCTTGTGGTGAAATTTTGAAATACTTATCAAAATTCATGCCAAAAACTAAAAAAACAGAACGGAAATAAAATGTGATTGTCATCAAACTACCCCAAAACACTCACTGTTAATCATATGCTTTTGAAAGTTCTTGATCTTACACTTTCATTCCATAAGCATCTCACTGAGTATCTTATGAGCTCTCAAGTCAGACTGCCTCCTCTTCCAAGACAGTTCTTCTGGGTGTCATTATTTACAAATCTCTCTAGAAAGTCTTTGTCTTTTATGTCTGTTAGTGTACCATTATACCTAAAACACTCACATGAAAACATTTGTGAAAAAACACGATTTAAGAAAGGACCAAAAAAAGTTTCATTCTCCAGCCATCCACCTCCAACATAAATAATCTGTCTTCCCATATAAAAGACATAGGCCTCATGAAGGTATGAGGTGATTGCTGACAAAATGACTCTCACAGTAGTTACAGCCTTCCATTAATAAACCAAATACTTCTAGACATTAGATTATAATTTAAGAGACATTTCAAAGCATGTATCATTGACCTCCTAAGGAAGACTTAAAAATACCATTATACTGACAAAGAATAACAGCTTTCAATTCAGTATAATAAGCTCTCTGTAAAGTATATTATATAGATAAACATTAACACCTGTTCAGATATCTGCCCTGCTCTCTGCAATTTTTTGAGGGGTATAACATGTGGCTTACCATACCTGAAATTTTGTGTGATTGGATCTGTGACTGAAAACAGACGAATGGAGAGAAAATGGTGCTGAAGTGTTAAGAAAGTCTATCTGCTTTCCTGGCTACATTCTTGTAAATTACTTTCCAGCATTTTGAGAGAGGAAGATTAATTACCTTTCAGCTCAAATAAATTAATAATGAAACTTTCACTGCAAAGTCCTTGTTCATGGGGACACCGGAACAGAGGAACCAAACATGACTTTAATGTTGAGGTTCAGAATTTCCTCCTGCCATTGCCTCTTTTGAGTCTGTGCAGTTATAAAGCACCCATGTTGTTACCTCAGACATTCTTGTAAACTGAAAGACTTAACCAAATAAAAATAAAATTACTATCACAGGGAATTGGTTTGATCTGCATGGCAGTGGAATTTATTACTTCAAAAGTGAAATAATCTGATCAAAAGACAACATATTAAAAGACAAGCAAAAAATTACTCATATAGTTTGCTGAATTGTAAGTACATATACTGAATCATAAGGACATGAAGGGAAAACAATTCTGCTGTTATAGTAGGCAGCACAGAGCCTGTCAAAATGATAAGACCAAATAAGCTAAATATTGTTTCTTTAAGACTCAAGAACAGGGTTTATTGCATTTTAATGGCTGTGATTAATGAGGTAGAAAGCAGATGCTCTATCAGTTAAGTAGAGATAATATCATCAACGTTCAGAGTAAGAAATAGTTTGTTATTTCACAAAAGCTTCATGCCCTTCTGGCCTTGCTTAGGAACTTGGCCAGATATGAAATGAAGATGAATGATAGTTTAAACAGAGTTCACCCTTCCTCGCAAGACCTTATTAGTAAAATAGGATATGATACATAGTCTTGCAATATTAGTAACATGTGCAGCACCTCCTGTAATATATACTGTTGATTTTTTTATTTAAGTAATTGATTAGTAAGAAGCAGGACAGATCTCATTATCAAGGTCCACTGATTTTTTTTTCTGTTCACAGCCTGTTGCTAAATCATTTTCCAATTATGTAATAATGTTGTAAGCATAGCAGGCAGATCTGAACTGAAATCTTAATCATTCAGTAAGCAGTTTTTTTTTCTACGTGTAAGAAGACAAGGAAGTTATGCAGAACCAACACAGGGTGACTATCTAAGTCAGACTTTGAACACTCACGTTTAAAAGAAAGATGTAAGGAAATTTTTATGTTTTTAAGTGGAGTACTAGGAGTCTATTTTTTGTTCTTTTTTTTACCCTAAGAAGATACTGCACAGAGATGCTACAAATCAGAATTTGTAAGACCTGAAATACTGTTTCCTATTTGTGACAATATAGTGTTACTGCCTGAATTCCTGAATCTGTAGGAGAAAAACAACTTATTTTTAAAAACAAAAAATAATAAAGGGAATAGGTTAATCTACAATTTCAGCCTAGAAATCATCCACTGACACTAACTTTGTGAATAAATGTCCTTGAGCATCACTAACACTGCTGTTGCATTTTAGCAATGCCTTTTAGCCCAGAAACTCTAAACATACAGAGAAAATGAAGTGATTTTCTGCTTAAATATCAAGATTATTTTCATGTTGTTGAAGACAAGAATCACACAGAAAGAGATACAATTAAATTCCTAAGTTTGCTTACGAAAAGTTCACAATTTATTATCCAGACTCCTCTTTGAGGCAATGTAGATAATCTCCTTTGGATAGGTGAAAGTCAGTTCAGAGATGCTTATATTGGTATTGAGCAATCCTACTGAATGGTGAACATTCAAATGCCTGAGAAAAGGTGAAGCCAGGAGGAATACCCTTCTATTTTTATCCTACTTCATTTTTATCTCATACTTCTTAGACTACGCGTGTTAAAAAGAATTTGGATATTAAAGAAGCAGTCTATCCAAAGTTGTAGCTTGCAATAATAATGGAAAAACATTGAAAAAAAAAACCCCGACATGGGAAAATTTATTCGTAATAACTTTTAGGAGTGCATTCAGTAGATCAATAAAGACAGTTCAGAATTTTTAGCTGTAGTTTTGACTATGGATTAAGTAACAAAATTCTGAAATTTCTTTGCTTTAATCTTTTATTTAAAAATATCAGTGCTAACTTTTATTCAGTAAATTCCAGTTCCACATGTACTTTTGATTATTAGTAGCTGTTGTTTATTTGTTTTGTTTTGTTTTGTTTTGTTTGTGTTGTGTTTTTTTTTCCCCCCACCTGGATAACAGATCTAGCTCAGATAACAGATATAGCTATTCTGCATAAGGTTACGTTATATCAAACTGGTGAAGAGTGTTTTGGATTAAATGAGACATCGACAGTTTTTCCCAATCCATTTTTAACCCTGTTACAAATACAGCCTAATTATGAAATGAAACATCCACTCAAATGCTGAACTGAAAACATTTCATTTTGAAAATACTGAAAGTTTTACTCCGAAAATGTAGAGTAAAACAATAGTGGAAAAGAGAGGAATGGGCCTATAGCTTTCTAACTGTCAGTCCCCTTTGCTCTCTAACTACATAGCATCTAGACTTTTCACAGTGGCTGTTGTAGTAGTGCAGCACTGTGACAACCAGCTATTTCCAGTTAAGTACTGTAAGACTACACAGAGCAGCAAATTTTAGATCTGACAGGATTCCTGACTGCTTTGAGATTCCAGAGGTTCCCCTGCTTATTTTCTCTCAAATTTCTCAAGCTAGTCAAAGTACACAAGGTGAAATGACTTTTGGAAGTAACAGCCTGAATAGATGATACTAGAATGTGTTAGAAAGGCAGTACTGCGTATTTAGATGAAGGACAGTCACATTCCTCATACAGCATCCGCCCTACAAATTCTGTTCTAAGTGTATTCACAGAGAAAAATGTGTCTTTATGCTGTGAAGAGCAAGCAGGCCTGTAGCCCTCAGCCCTAGACAAAATCTAGTTTTAAAACACGTGCACAAATAACTAACAGCAGTGCTATCTACCACTACGGAAAACACTTCTAACTGAGAGACTGTGCTTCTGCTCCTGAAGAAATGTGATTTTCAAATGACTCAGCTTTAAAAATAACTCTATAGAAGAGAGAGAAAAATAAACAGAACACAATGTTTTCCACCCCAAAAATACAGCATACCTGCACAGGTAGATCATTATTTAGCCTACTTATTTTTTTTAGAGGCTTCACCTTTTCTACTCATATCCCTTTGCTGTCTTCAAGATGATACTGTATCTTGCTGCAACTTAGTCTACAGGAAGATGAAGTGACAGAGTCACTGCTGTGTCTGCAAAACAGGTTTTGCAAAAGTGAAAGCACATTGTAAGCAGAACAGGAGGCAGAATATGTAGGAGTAAGAATTTGTATAACTTGATCATGGAAACAAGGGTGCATTAGCCTCTGTGGTTATAGACCTTTAGCTGGTGGCAAGCATACTTTTAAATCTATGCAACTATACCATCACTACAATCACAGAATCACAGGAGTTGGGAGGGACCTCTGGAGGTCACCTAGTCCAACTCTCCTGCTCAACAGGTACCCTACATCAGGTCACATAGAAAAACATCTAGTTGGGTTTCAAATATCTCCAGAGAAGGAGACTGCACAACCTGTTCCAGTACTCTGTCACCCTTAGACTAAAGAAGTTATTTTTCATGTTATTTTCCTGTGTTCCAATTTGCACACATTGTCCCTTGTTCTGTCTCTGGGTATCACCAAAAAGAATCTGGCCCCAACCACTGACACCCACACTTCTGATATCTGTAAGCACTGATAAGATCCTCCCTCACTCTTTTCCAGAGGCTGAACAGTCCCAGATCTCTCAGCCTTTCTTCATAAGGGGGATACTCCAGGTCCCTAATCATCTCTGTAAGCCCTTCACTAAAGTATTACTAGAGAGACTCAGGTACTTAAAATTGCCTCAAATCTGCCTGGTTGCACAGCCATCACACCTCCAGTACTGGAGAACTGTCTAAATAATGATTAATTAAATATCTGACTAGGGGACGGAAACACTTTTGAGTCTCCTCTGTTCTACGTGTTTACTTTATCCAAAGTTCATCCTTCTCAGATGGAGGATGAAGACAAGGATTCTGTGACTGGGAGTGAGATTGAAGGGGAAAAAATAGTGTTGTAATGGGAAGCTAAGGAACACAAGGTTCAAACTGGAGATTTAAATACTACAGTAGGTAAGGGAGATAGATTGTAGGCATGAGATTATCAGTGTGTGAAGGCAAGGGTCCTGAGCTTAGGAGTATGTTAAGAATGAAAGTAGGACACCTGCCTTTGAGCTAGGAAGCCTTCTTCCAAGATCTTGTGGTGTATCTAGTACTGGTCCACATGCCTTGCATTGTATCAATAGCGAGGAAATACTTAAAAAAAAATAAAAAAATAAAAAAAATTGAAAAAAAAGCGTCTCTTTGAAATAGTGAATTTTATTTTAATAGGTTTTTTTCCTGTCAAGCACAGTAGAAGTGATAAAAACAGAGGCCTGCATAGACCACAGGATGACCACAATACTTGTACTGACACTTGTGAAAGGATATAAATAAACAAAGAATATTTATATACTCATAGCTTTATTCATATTATGATGGCATCTGATCTCTTGAATAAATTAGGATAAAAGTGAATAAATAGTATATACCTGAATAGGACAAACCAGATGGTATGTGTGATCCCGGTCTTTTTTGAAACAGAATTTTAATGAAATATGTTACTATATTTCATTTTCCTTCAACAGATAATTAGCATTTCAGCAACACTGATTAGTTACTTAAAATAACCGTAAGGAATGTTTACTGACATTTACATATTGTTCATCTCTCTTTCTCTTAATTTTCTGGCAGAAGATACTCCTATAAATACACACGAACAAGAATCTTCTAATTCAGAATTAGATATGTGTATAAATACAGAGAATGGGAGAGAAAGATAGAGGATACAGTTTTAGAGGATTTCACATTTTTGTTTGTTTTACAAAGCCTTGACAAGAACATTTTTACTTTGTCACATTTTAGTCAACCGCTGTCATGACACTCATGCCTCTTCCCCCCCAACAACCAATCTACAAGCAATGAGTTTTAGCCTGAAGCAAGAGATCTGTGTTTTTTTTTTCTTCCTTTATTATTAATTCTGCTTTTATTGAAAATATCAGTTATCCAAATATAAAGTATTCTGGCTTGCCTTAACCAAGATGACTTTTTGGTAAGAGATATGTTCTAAAAAGTTAAATAATGGGACTCATAGTACTAGAATTATTAGTTTCTATCACCCTCAATCAGGGTTGATGCTATGTGAGTCTTAATGTTTCAAAAATACAAAACAACCTTAAGCTTACGATTTCAGTGGTAAGTGGTTTCACCACTCTGTATGCTGCTTTCTAGTGAAGATACCCTGACTTCTTTAATATTAACATTTTGTTACCATATACGATAGTCAAAATTGCTATGTGTTCATCATTTGGATGTTCAACTGTGCTATTGCTCCAGATTCATTAATTTCAATACTACAACATACAAAGATTTTCAAAGAGCATGATTTCATCTCCAATGGGGTATGTTAACCATTCACAACAGAGTCGCCAGCAGACAATAGGAGACCTGAGGGAGGGTGCAGCACCATAAAAAATAAATATGCTTTTAGTCATTTTGTTTTGGTTAGTCGTTTCAGGGTACGGCTGCTGAACAGGTTGACACATGTATAAATGTTAGGGAGGAAGGAACTTAATGCAGAGATTTTAAGGAAAATTCTGATTCTCTAAGGATAAAAAGGCAACATTCCGATTAACTTTTATTTATTTTTAAATATATGTGTATATTAGGAGCTTTGTGATGATGAAACACTTCAGTATCAGAAAAGAGCTGAAACTTCTTATCAAGGTATAGGTATAGGAATATTTTGACAAGGCAGAGGGCAGGGGAAGCTGAATGTCTGTAGTAATCCTCTATTCCCATTTTCCTCCTTTCCCCACACTTTTCCCCAAGACAGCTTATTTCAGAAGGTTCAAGAATCCTATGTACTTTCTCCAGCATTGCAGAAGTCTCTAAATGAAGAAAGGCCTAGTTAATCCATAATAATGGCAGGTCTGTTTATTGATCTCATAAATTGCACTTCACTTGACCTGTCAAAAAGGCAGCATTCCCTGCATGTATTTTCCTGCTTCTCTCATAGCCTCTCTGCCTGAGGTGAAGATTGCTCCCCCCAGCCTCTTCCCATCTGCTGGCAGCTGTTGTAAGCCCTGATCTAAATTCATTAGCCTTCCCCCAAACAGTCTATTTGAGTTCATCCTTGAGGAAATACCGAAGGAATAATAAATGCTCAATACTGATTTTTTTTCCCCCACCCTTCAAAACATACTCATGCCCAAGCTGAATATGCATGTTTCTTCTGAAAGGGGGAAAATTAAAATGAAAAACAATAGGAATTGAAATCAGCCAACAGACTAGGATTTTCTAATTAGCAATGCTGCGACTCTTAGGTGATGCTAACAGATGTCCAATACAAAGCAAGTTATGGTTGCCTTGTGGATGCTGTAGGTGGACCTCCATAGTCTCTTGTGAAGAAGGGAAGCTCTATTTCGCCTACAATTAACGAGGCTGCAGACAACTACATAGCTCAGATGTTGGTGTTTTCATATAAGGTTACAGATTTCAGAAAGCTTCTGCCTTCTGAAAGTGTATTTCTTGATATCTTATAACATTACCTTTCAAGGGGATACATTTTTTCTTCGAAAAAGGTTGTCTTAGCAGAGCACTGTCTGATACAACAGTGTGAAAACTACAGTAAACAGAAACTACTGAAATTTTAAAAGGAAACTGGTGTTTAAAAGGCTGATTCCCTTCACCAATAGAGCTAAGTCTGAGCTTACCTTTTTACCTTTATAAGAATTATCAATCACAGATGTCTTGTGATCCACTGGAAATCTCCTCTGATTGTGTTGTCAGTCTCTGGAAGAACACAAAATCTGGAACTGAACTGTAGGTTTGAGATAGAGAGACTTCATCTTTTCACTAAAAACAAAGAGAGGAGATGTCTAGCTTAGGTGGAGCATCCTATTTCTGTGTGAATATAGATTGGTGGGATAGATCCCAGCTAAAAGGTACTTAGGTGTTTGAACTGCAATGTTTGAAAGAGTGGCTTTGCAAAATTTTTTTGCAATTTCTGCTCTCACTTGTACTAGCTTTAATTAGCCATTTACAAAGAAAAAGGTGTTGCTGACAAATTCTCAAAAGCAAGTTCAGGTAGACAGTAATGCTAAATGTGGCCATATGTCAGACATGGCTTACTCCATTTTCAGTTCCTCTCTGCTCTGCCTTGTCTTTATCTCCAGGGGACTTTTTTAAGGCAGTCCGGTCTCCTATCTTGTAGACATAGATTCAATTTTTCTACTGCCAAAGGGTGGAAGTGCTGGAACTTTAAAAGCTCAATGAAGAAAAGCTGTTCAATGTCTGCCATTTCTCAGGAGAAGCCATGCATATACTAAAGAAGTTGTGAGAGGCAGTGAGGTTGCTGGAGGACACAGACTTACCTTTCCAAAAAGCAGTCTTGGACAAAGTCAGTTGATGAGTTGTCTGAGTTTGCTAGAGAAGGAGGAGTTCTTGGAATACAAGTTTAAGGATTGATTGAACTGTCTCTAGTTCAGAACTATTTAGGATTTTTTTGTGCTTACTGGAGCTGTGTCTGTATAATTCCCGTATTTCCAATAAATTACTGTAAAAGGGCTGATATAATGGACAACTGCTGTAAAACCTTGCTTCAGTTAAAACCAAGATACTGATTTTCAATGATAAATAAATAATCCCCCACTTCTCTCTTAGCTTATCTATAGTATTTTCTGAATAGCACCTGATTGATAGTAACGAAATGATAAACCATCTTCTCCATTTAATGAGCCAGAGAGAACATCCAGCTAAAACAGAGTGTGCTTCTGACACCCAGAAAACAGTCTGGAATGACTGCCAGCAGTTATTGAGCTGAAGAGAATTTTAAAGGAATGAACTGGGCATGAGTCACGTCTTTCCATAAAGCAACTGTGGGCACTGGCTGCAAAAGTACTTGAGAAATCAACGAGGGCCCCTTTTGAGGGGGCCAAGGGGAGATTTCATAAGTGACTTGGAGTTGGAGTTCTGCTAAGCATCTTGGATAATACTACAGTACAACTACAAAGATTATTTAAAGTCATGAAGCTTTGGTTTGTAAATAACTCAAATACCAGCAAACTTGGGTGGTGAAGGGTGGCAGAGTGTTAACTGTTCTGGAAGCAGTATAAATACTTGCTGGATTTATCTCACTTACAAATGTTCACTGGTGATATGTTATCAGTAATTTATGATGTGCCATGACAAACGCTTACATTTCTGATGAAAATAACAATTAGTTGGTGGAATAAGGATTCTCCTTGAACATTTTCAGCAACTGATAGGGGAAATTTCTTTCCTTCCACACATGAACTGTAGTAAAAATCATTCAAATTTGGCAGTTATCTCTGTTGTCTGAATCAGGTCCAGATTTTTAGTTATTCTAAAAACCTTATACGTGCTTACATAAAATTATTAGTATGAATCATCTGAATATCCAGTGTATAAATTAGCATGCAGTCACAGTGATGAGTACAAAAGAAACTCATGCAGTTTCTTAATTCTTGATGCAGACATTTTTGCTTATTTGATATTGTTTTCTTTTTCACAGATACAGTGATTGTTACCAAATGGCATGTTCTGAAGAAAAAGTAAAATATCTCAGAATTATCATCAGATAATTCTGATAAATATCATCAGAATTATCAAATGTGATCTCAGTCTGAGCTTCACACCCTTGTCAGGGGACTGCTCTATTGCCCCAAAACTTTAAGCAAGGCCTACCAACCCCAGGATGCCTCTCAGGCACATCAAAATGAATGAAACCCAACTTGTTGCTGTTAACTGTAAAAATACAGGTGGGTGCTGCACTGTCTTCACTTTCATCCCGAGGGATAAGGGGCTCACAGACTACAAGTAAGAAAAGGGAAATGCTTCTGAAGATGGTGACAGCTATGAATCCTGAAAACCTCTGTGATCTGAATGGCATCATGCCTGGAATCAAAATACCATACTACTTAGGCATTTTGATTTTCCTGCCAGCATTAACTGTCTATAGCGTAGGGGGAGTGGTTTCAGATCCATGTCCTTAAGAGCATTTTACTTGTGTTATTCATTGAACTTCTGTAGTGTTTTGAAAATTAATTGATTCTTGATGATTTAGAAGATTCTGAATTCAGAGAGAACCAGAAAACAAATGATGTAGAATTATGGTTGCATTCAAAGTCCACAAAAAGACAGCACTGTTGAAGATTCAAGTCAGAAGCTATTCACTTCCATTAGTTTTCTCTTATTAAGAGAGCTGGAGAATAACGTAATCAATTTTTTTAAACTTCCACCTCCATACATGATAGAAGACAACTGAAAGGCACTACTCAATATTAGAAATCCTAGGTAAATCCTGGAATTGTTGGATTTTAGTTGTAGATTTAATTATGTATTTAGCTACTCTCATTCTCATACTTCTAGAACCATTTGTATCATAATTCATCTTGTTTACAAATCACCTGACATTTCAGCTCTCAGCTGTGGACTCAATCTGTAATCTGTGCACCAAGTACAAGCAACCTCCAAAGTTACTTCACTTTCAAGGGGGAATCCACGTCACTGTGGCCATGACAGAGTCACTGGCACCAATAAAGTAAAAACAATTTATGAGATAATAAGGGGTGTACAGAGCACGATGTGAGAAGACTGATGTTGAATATATCTGGAAAATGTAGGGGCTCAGTGAGAAACAAAAGCATCATCTCCATTTTAGCCCTTTACTCCTAAACTGCATAAAAATGTTATAGTCTTTCCATTAGACCCAGAAGGAATACAGCAAAAATGCATGCAGAACAGATCAGGAATAATAATTTCAAGGGAAAAATGCTGATTTTTTTCCTTCTCATTCCAAGAACTGAAGCTGGTATTTTAGCTCTTAGAGAGTGGGTGACTGGCTTGTTTCAATGGTGAAGAAGATATTGCAGGAATGCTGTGTAACAACTGGGCCTGCAGCTTCTGGAACAGTGATTGACTTTTTGTGAAACTGCTGTTATCTCCCAGCACCTGTCTTCAAACAGTGAGCTGTAATGTGTATGTCAGTGAATAAAAAATAATCCACAGTTAACAGACAGGAAAATAATCTTCAATCTGAGAAAATGCAACTGAGTGTGAAAGAAAAACACCACCACACTACATTATCTAATTTTTCAGATAAAATCATTAGGAGATTTATTTTACTTCTGGAAAAATAAAAGATCCTCCTCCAGATTCTCTCTTTCTTAGGTTTTGTGTGCAGGAACACAGTATGTGCTAGAGGAGATGGCCCATTCTTTTGGACTGCTTCAGAGCAGTAAATTCTGGTTGCCAGACCTGCCTGTATGTGGAAGCTCTAAGCACACAGAAAAGCATTACATGGTTCATGGATCGGGGCTGTCAGCTGGAAGAACAGTGAGGAATGATAAAAATGGTAATACATTTGCTTTTACTGTTAATCTCTGTTGTAATAAATTTGTCCTGTATCCATGCACAAAAATGTGTGTGGACCCTCTTTATAAACCTCTAGGGAGAAATTTGTGTGCAAAAGTAACATTATCATTCTCTTCAATGCATTGGAAAAATGCATTGAAAACCTAATCCAGACATGTCAGTACAACACTGGTGTTAGTTTAAAGAAAAACCAAGCAAGTTTTCCCCTTTGCAAAGTAGTGTCTCCAAAAATACTTTGTTCTGGCTTAACTCCTTCTACACTAAATAACAAGCAAGGCCATTTTCACTTGGCATGCAATATACTTATTCACAAGAATTGTATTTCTCTAACATCAGTCTCTGTGCTCATCAACTCCACAACTCTTCTGATGAGACAATATCTAAGGAGAACTTGCTCCAGGAAAACTAAGTATGGATCAAAACCATTTCTCACTTCAGTTTCAGTTGCATCTTAGCCAGAAGGTTGCAGTTCCTCAATGTTGCAAGTTTCTCTGGCAACAGATTTAAGGCTCCCTAGCTCCCAAGAAGACAAGGAGCTGGCACTGAGTGCTTCCCTTGAAGAGCTACATAGCTGAAGTACTCGCTGATCGAGTGAAGGACTGTGCAGGGTTAGATTTGGAAAAAATTGTCCGATGGAGCTGAGGGCACACAGGGCACTTCTGCAGTTTGCACAGAGACTGAGCTGACCTGCTCTATCTAGAGTCAATCCTCTAAGGGCAGTGTTGCAAAACACTGCGGGGAATCGTACCATCCCCTGTGCCTTCCAGATGGTAAGCAGAGAGCTTCTCCTCTAGGTCATTCCTTGTGGCCTCTACCACAGCACTCAATTGAAAAGATGAGAAAATATGTCTTTAAAAAACAGCCATGTTTCTGGCATTACTACAGTCACAAGGTCAGTCAGCTTAGTCATTAAAATATATTGTTTTGTTTTGTTTTGTGATACTCTTTCAGCCAGCAAGAAGTGCTGTTTGCTTGCATGCACCCGTTCACATGATAGGGAAAAGTCCAAAGGTAGACATTCAATGGAAAATGTGTGTAAGCAGAATATTTGTCATGAAGTGGTTTTAGTATTCCTGCCAAGACAAATTGCAGAAGGGAAGAAACACACGTCTTGGAAGTATTTCCTCTCATGACAAAGATGTGACTATGTAAGTGTATGATTTGAGACAGGAACAGCACATCTGAACCTTCAGCCATGCAGAAGGTACCAGTACAGCAAGATTTCTGCTATATTTACTTCCAAAATCTGCCCAGATACAACCATAGATTATCTGCTCCCTTTCATTTTTCTTTTTTTTCATTCTTCTTGAACTGAAGAGGCTGTTCTTTAAAGTCTGTGAAACAAGACATTGTGAGCATCTTTACCTGGACATATCTAAGTGTGGAAAATTAAGGTTCAAGCTCCAGATGTGGTGAGTATTAAATGAAAAATTGCTTTAAGACATCAGGAAGGGTCTGAGCCTGAATGAGTGAAATCAATGCTTACTGTCTTAATGATCTATTAAGATTTTTTTCTTTTACATTCAGGAAATATTCAGTATCCAGTGTTACTTCAGAATAAGCCTGTTCAGATGAATCATCATCTCTGAAAAAAACTCCCACCATTTTACCTGAAATACGCCCTGTCATCAGTACTACCACTACCACAGATTACTTTGTTTTAGGGTCCAGTCTTGTTCCTGTAGAGACAATGAGCACTGGTCAGGATTAGGCAGCTTTTGTTGTAACATAGCCGTTAGGACTGTTCTTCTGAAACTAACGTTTGTAGTAGTTTGTCCCCAAAAGTCACTAACAGTAAGAAACCCCATCCTTTTCTTAGAATCATGGCAGACAAATTCAAGATTTTTTGCCCTATAAAATCAGTCCCAGGCCAAGATTTCTATGAGCTTTTTTTCTGTCTTCGTATCTGCAAACTCAAATTTTTATCTTTCCTACCTCTATCTGATTTAAGCCTCTATGCCAAGTCACTGTGACATCAATACTGCTGGCTGTTCCAGACTGCTTTCTTTAAGGTAGCTGAGTATTTTCAAAGTATAACAGGGATGTTATGGGGAACTCTTTTTTTGATGCTCAGCTCTTTTGCTGTTTTGTTTGTTTGTTTGTTTGTTTGTTTTTTAATTGAATGCTGAAAAAAGAAAAAAAAGATTTCCACTGTTTGTTTCCTTATTTATATGTCTTTTTGTTTCTTTCCTTTTACCTCTGTTTCCTACTCTGTAGTTCTTTTGCTGTAGCTTAAAGAGCACCTTATAAAATCTGTTTTAGTTTTTCTTTCTAATGCCCAGATATGCTTTTCCTGTCTCTTCCACAGTTTTCTTCCTCTCACATTTGTTTACTTGACTCATTATGATTACTCCTTTTTAATTTATTTTCCTATACAATAGATCAGAAAAAAAGTTCATGAACAGTTCAAGCCAGTATGTAAAGCACGGGTCCTGGGGTCTCTGAGCTATAGCACTGTGCTACAGTTAGTGTTTAATATAATCTGATCATAGAATCATAGAATCATAGAATTATAGAATGGCCTGGGTTAAAAAGGACGACAGCGATCATGGAGTTTCAACCCCCCTGCTATGTGCAGGGTCGCTAACCACCAGACCAGGCTGCCCAGAGCCACATCCAGCCTGGCCTCGAATGCCTCCAGGGGTGGGACATCCTCAGCCTCCTTGGGCAACCTGTTCCAGTGTGTCACCACCCTCTGAGTGAAAAACTTCCTCCTAATATCCAACCTAAACCTCCCCTGTCTCAGTTTAAAACCATTCCTCCTATCACTATCCACCGTTGTAAATAGCCATTCCCCTTCCCGTTTATATGCTCCCTTCAAGTTATGGAGCAGTGAAGCAAGCACAGGTGAGCTATGTGATGTAGAACAGAGAAGGTAGAAAGTGGGAGAAGCAAGTAATGCAAACACGAAGAGCTGAGAGGAAGGGAGTACAGTGGACAGGGCTGAAAGTGACAGGGGATGAGTAAAGAGCTCAAGGGGGAAATGAGGAGGAGTGGAGAATAAAGCACCAAATTAAAGAGTGAAGGAAGGACATTAAACCTGAAGGGAGTGGAGGAGAGCAGCTTCCTTCTTTGCAATGCTTCATAGAGATTTAAGAAAAAAGATCCAGAACAGGAGGTACTGTGCATTCAGGGTGGGATGCATAATTGAAAATTAAAGTGGTGCTCATTTCAAATCACCCAAGACACAATGTATTGTCTGAATTTTTTCTTTATTTTGAAAGCCATGAAGTCCACATATTGAGTTTACTGTAACTCTAACACTTCTTTTCTTTTTCCTTCCCTTCCCTTCCCTTCCCTTCCCTTCCCTTCCCTTCCCTTCCCTTCCCTTCCCTTCCCTTCCCTTC
>JAOWBP010034142.1:0-21569 GCA_028571105.1 Tragopan temminckii | reverse complement strand
CTCAGCCCTCACTGGCTAGAAGGCCCCTCGAAAGACATTTCCCAGTGACAAGCAATTGGATAAGTAGAGTGTCTGTTTTATCTCAGGGAAAATGAAGGGTAAAGCTGGAAAAGGAGAAGAAACCCCCGGCAAGTTAGTCAGGAGCTTTGTTTAAATACTGCAGCCACATGGTTACTGTTGTTTGGAGGTTCTAAAAACTTGGGGTAAAAGCAGACAAGCTTTGATTTTGATTTCATTTTACATTTTGCTGAGCAAAAAGGCTGCTGTATTTTTGACTTAAAATAACCATCGACTTCTATGAAAAATAAAGCATCTTGTAGGTTAAATCCTTCCAAAACTCCAGGAAAGAGCATCTGATGAAAGGAGTCCTCCAGCCAGCCCCAATCACTGGATTAATCCTTTCAGATCCATGGAAGAAATGAGTTACAGCCACTTTGCCTTAGTTTTGGCCGAACTACAACTCAACTCTAAAATGTCCATCTGCACTTTTGTTTGATTAAGGTGTGGATTTTTTTATTTCCTGTGTTAAATATTGGTGAAACAGTGGGAAATAATAGCTATATTCAACTACAAACTGCATTTCACTTAATGATTCTGTTACTGAAAGCTTGATTTCTGCATTTGTATTTGGCTATAATGCACTGCAGTACTTATTATTATTATTTTATTTTTTTTATATAAAACATGATATAACAGTATTTTAGCAATAAGTTGAAATAATTCACAAATATGCTTGTTTTTATACATATGGACTTAATTCTTTCTGATATGGTTATGCAGTGTGTAACACCACTTTATTTTAGCAGTGATGGAAACTTTCTTAATGTCAAATCTCTTTGGGAAATACTACAAGATCAGATTTAAATGCCCAAACTGGAATTTTTAGGAATTACAGTTTAGCAACTTAGCTTTCGTGTTGCTTCTGCTTTTTAAAAGGGTCAATAAAAACACAGACAAGTGGAGGCTGATGATGCATTTTACTGAAAGAAAATATGCTCCACAAAGAGCAGAAGAGAAGACAGATACATGATTGACACTGTGATCAAGATCAGATCATCAAGGAAAAAAGGCTTCTTCATGGGTACGCAGATCTGTGTATTTTCTTCCTCAAAATTTCATCAGGAGAAATTTATAAATTGCAGTAAATGAGCCTCATATTTCTGAACACATTTCTGATGCATGAGGCATCATCCTCTGAGAAGTTTGATGCTATAAGAAAAGAAAAAAGCTGATTAAATTCGAATTGAGGAAACAGAAGAACAATGTAGGTGATATTTTTCTATCATTATGTTCTACCACCAGAAATGTTGAACTCAGCAAAATCTCAATTTAAAAATTGAGTTGCTTCTTTCTAGATGTATGCTACAAGCCACTGCTAGTGCAATCGTCTTAGACAAAAGTCTTTAGTGCTTATTTTGGTATGCAAAATGCTAGTTACCAGTATACTGACCAGGAGATGGGAAAGCAAAGTAAGTGGGAACTCCTCTGCACAGTCTCTGAATGCGTGCTCCATATGGGTACAGGTTCAGGAGTCTGTCGTTTGAGATCACGTAACGATGCTCTATGGGTGGAAGGAACCCAGGGGAGCTAGCTCCCTAGTGTCAGAGACATAAAGCCAGAATACAGCATTTAGGAAAATAAAATAAAATTAGAGTTTTCATAATGCAGAAGAATTTATTCAGCTTCTATTTATTTAACTTGATGCAGCTTTTGAGGTATTTAGAGCAACTCAATCCTGCTGAGAAACTTCACTTTAGGAAACTTTTCTCATTTACATTGATATAGAATAATAGAGTCATAGAGCCATCAAGGCTGAAGAAGTCCTCAAAGATCATCTAGTCCAACCATCCACCGATCCCCCCCATGCTCATAGAATTATAGAATCATTAAGACTGGATAAGACCTCTAAGATCATCACATCCTATTGTCCACCCATCCCCACGATGCCCACTAAACCATTCCCCAAGACTGATAATTCCCAGCTGGTTAACTTTCTCAGCACTTTTATTCACCAGCATACCTCAAATCCATTAAATCCTGTGTCAGCTTTGCTAATGATGCAGGTGTTTTTTCCCAGTACCTTGGTTGCGATGAAACCCTATTAAAAAATACATTTAAAAGAAAGACTATTAAAAAATGACAAAGGCAAAAACAAAAACAAAAAAACCCCACACATTCGAAGGCTTTATATAGTACAATTAATCATAGGGAAGGAAAACGTTTGTCAATTATATTGCCTAGGTAAATGATGGTGGCTAATGATGGACTTTGACAAAAGTAAAATAAATTGCCTTAACTGGTAATGCCACGTGTATGTGGTGCTATATTATCTAGGCCACATGAAATTCAGAGCATCAGAAATTGCAGAATGGTTAAATGAGAGCATTTTTAAAGCATCACCTCTAAAACCTCACGATCTTGGTGAAGCTTAGGTGCTTCTGAAAAACATTTGGTTCTTTTCCAGTGCTAATCTAAGTGCCAATTTGGATTTTTCAGCAGTGTGAGAAGAAGCAGGTTTGCAACTTTACATGATCTTTACTGAACTCATTGAACAGTTGTGCAACTTGGTTACTTGGTTGGTTGTCCCCACAGACTGTCTTGGACTGCTTGTTCTTACATCAACCATCTCACACCTTAATCAAGAAGAGACCAACCAAGTAACACCAGTGTGTACCCATTATCAGCTTGTGCTGTGATCCTTTGTGGTAGAAGCCAAAACGTTGCTTGAGGCATGAGGGCAGCCACTTACAGTCTTGGCATCCCAGACGGTTTTCCAGTTATTAGGGTACGTAGGTGGCCTGATGGCAAACCTACGGTTGCCAAAATAAGGGCGTGAATGGAGTGGAATTCCAACACGAGGTGGATGGCGTGGATTTCCATGGTGGATTAGAAAGTGAGGATTTTCACCAAGGGGTGGATGGCGTGGACCTTCACCACGGGGTGGCTCGTGTGGACCTTCGCCACGGGGTGGACCTTCGCCACGGAGTGAAAGGTGTGGATTTTCACCAAGGGGCGGATGGCGTGGACCTTCATCATTGGGTGGAAGGTGTGGACCTTCACCCTCGGCCCTCCTGTGGTTCTGGTTTTGGAAACAAATTAAAGATAGTGAGGATTTAGGTTTGGAGATTCCCAGAGGTGTTTCACGTTCTTGTTCTGGTAACCATACTTTGGAAAATAATTACTCTTAAAGGCCAAAATAAAAAGGAGATAAATTTCAGCCTCAGCACCGCAAAGGCTGTAGTACTTCTGCACCAAACTTTACATTCAGACTTTAGCAAGACCTGTTTTCCATGTATATCTAATAGCATCCTCTCTGTGAAGGCAGGCAGGCTTTAACATTACTGCTTCAACCCTTCCTCCCTGTCTCCCTATATAGAGAATCAGACCAGGTGAAAAAGTTGGGTATAAAACATTTAAACACTGGGTGATTTCCTTTAAAGTTAAAAGCTAGACTTGATATTCAGAGTGCAACTTGGAAGAAAAAAAATGTAGGAAAAATAAAATAGTTCCTTATTGCCCCTCCTTTTCACCAGAGGAATTTGCAATAATTTACCATATTTCACTGTATTCACTGCTACCATACTATGTTCATAAATACTTAACAGCATTTGTGCTAACCTGAAAGTCAGAATTTGTTGCTGATTTCATATCTAGCAACTGACATTCTCTCTTGATACATCTACCACTTATATATTTTCTCTAGTGTAAAAAAAGGTAGTTTCATGCTAAATGTCAGATTTCAGAACACAGCTTCGTTTTCAGAAATATATTTTTCAGTTGTCACAAATAAAACCCATCAGTTCTTATGGCAGCGGTGCATCACTGCACTATGCTTACCTCCTCGGCAAGGGTTGGAGCCAGGAGAACTCCGAAGAGAGCAAGCACAATCTGAAATGAACAATAACATATGCTCATCTTGCATCAAGTTATTTTCTGTCTTAAAATAAGCTTTACTTCTTGCTTAGCTTCATGCTCAGCATTTTTCTGGAGTTTATCTGGTGAGTAAACATGCAGATAAATCAGATAATTCATATAAATTGCTCTTAACCTTAGAATTATATTTTGTGCAGGTAAAAAAGCTCATTTAAACACTGTTGGTTTTTTTTTTAATATTTCCAGCCCCAATTCCATGCACTCTTGCAAAAAGCTGGACTGAAGCATTTCTTTTTAAGAGTGAACTTTTCTCTGAGCTTCTTGATTTTCAGAGCAAGCATCCGTGTGTACCCATTGCAAAGAGTTGGAATATGAGCATGCAGCACAGCTGTGTCCTTGGAACACAGCAGAAATGAGACTTGAAAGTCCTCATAACAGTTCTCATGCATCCAAATACAAAGCTGAAGAGGGTAGGCACTGTATTTCTGTACAAAAGCACATTGCTACCCCTCTCTAAAATTATGTTGGTTTCAATGATCCCATGCTTCATGTTGTTCAGATTTCCTTAAGGTCAAAAGTCCTGCTGGTATATTTTTATGTAAGATTTAATACTAAATACCTCTGTAACAATAACCATTGTGGACAATTGTTCTCTTGGAGACAAATCGTCAAATACTGAACCCATCAGAAATTTCACTGACTTCAAAGGAGAATTTTTAATAGTAAGATCCAAATGCAACTCAGAGTATTTAACATTTTGGAAATTATCCTGCAGCAGTTTCAGACTGCTGTGAATACCGCTGCCCTCTGTACTCTCATACATGCACTTGAGCCTCCCACAGCTCACGGTTCTTCTCTTATGCTCTTGACAGACAGCTGTAAATTAACTTCATATAACTCAGGAAGACCACTGACTTGTGAATGAGACAATATTTCCCTTCCTAGATTTTATGTGTGCATCTCACCCTTGAAACAGAGCACTTGTTTGGCTAAGCTTATGGAATGAGGTCATTGCCAAAAATGAAATTTCACCCATGAAGTTGCAACCCATTTGGCCTTTTTGCTCTGTAAACCCTACATAATTCAGTGATAGTCCTATAGGTGCCAAGAAAGACTCAAAATAATTTAAAAACTCTCCAACATTAGCAGTTTTATGAGAAAGTGATATATGTACTTACAGCGAACTTCATTTTGATGGTAGATGAGGCAGGTTCTGCTGGTAATTGATGTGTACTCTTACTTCTTATAGAGTAATATCCCAAAGTAAAATGGGTTTACCTTCTTGGCAGGTGTCCTCTGTTCACAGAATCATGACGAGTTTCCTGTGGAAGCAGTCTGATAAGAGTAGGCTTTGATACAAACCTAATCGAACTCATTACATATTGAAAGATTAAAGAAATCTTGTAATGGTAAGATGAAAGAATTCAACAGTAACTTCTAAAAGGAGAAAAAAAAAATCAGAACCAGAAAATGGATGCCTAATAAAATTTGTAGCTGTACTTTGTGTGATGAAGAACTCAGTCTAATTTTTTTATTCATAGCTCTTTACATTTTAAAAATAGCAATATTACCGTCTCTGTTGATGTAAAAGGTGCTAATTCATGTCCCCAGGAATGATGGAGTTGGATCTATATAATAGAAATTATTGAGTTCTTCTGCTTGTCTTCTGTCCTGGATCCTTTAACGCTGTTTTGTCCTTGAGGATCTGCTTTCTGTCCTTGAGACCTGGCCTCTGCATCTTCAGCTTTGCACAAAAGTACTAATTACTACTTACAAAAATACTGATTAGAGAATAAAAGTTTATTCAAGAAAGGGACCATATACTTGAGATTATAAAAGATGAGTAGGCAGGAGCAATAACAACAGACATTTTATATCAATTGTTATGTAGAAAGATGATTTCTTATGTTCATCTGAATTTGGTAATTACATATGGAGCCATAGGAAAAATGTGTTAGCCTTGTTACTGCAAAAACTTTCAAAATGTTTGCATAATATTTTCATTGGCCCATGAAGAAGTCCAATTCTTGTTGCCCAAGAACTATCTCTATCGCTGCATAATGTACAGAGATACTTAGAATAGAATAATTTGAGTTGGAACGGACCTTTAAAGGTCATCTACAAGGTCATCATACCTACATATCCCCAGATAATTTGGATTTGTTTCTTAGTTCTGCTCGTTAAAGAAGAAGCAGTTAAGATACTTGAAAAGCACTTCTTCTTTAACAGCAGCTCTATCAGTACATCAGTCCTGCACCTTAGTTAGTATGGGTTGGCACACCCTGTTTCCTTTGCATTTCTGGAATGGCATGATGGGAATTCTGATATGAACTAATGTCTCTGAAAAATTATCCAGTGCTGTCAGTTGCTGAATAATTGTAATTGAAAAGGTCAGGGAATCTGACTTTTAAATAAGAAGATGAGGCCTAATTCTCATTTGTACCAGTGACGGCTCCATCTTATTAGTGATGGATGTCTTGTTGGATTGCAGCACTGTGGGCGAAAGAACTGCTTTTCCCTCAATTTTGCACCCACTTTGCAATTTGCATGAGGTGTACAGTATGTTGAATGAAAGTAATGCATTACTAAGCACAAGGATTTCCTTCTTCCAGTTGATCTGACTTGTGGATGCTGAATGGAGACCTGCATGCTCTTAGCCTCAATGATCCAAAATATACAGGAATTTATTTCAAATGTCACAAAATCCTCTCATAGTCTCTGGAAATTTAATTTTTGACTTGTTCCCAAGGAACGCATTGAGAAGCTGAACTCTGTAATGCTTGTCCCCATGGTGTCATTACTAATGAGCTGGAACAGATGGTTTGGTCCATTTGTTCTAACAACCATCGCCAGTTTGGCCATTATGATGATGCGTCACACTTGGAAGCCTGAATCTCCAAATCTTCCATCAAATTTTGATTACTGAAGTACTTTGCATGGCAAACACACAGTTAGAGCATTTGACATTAAGAATCGCTGATGGAACTAATTACAGTATTAGAATCCAGGAATAAGGGCAGGGAGGGGATGCATTTACAATATGAGATCTTGTTCTTTTTCCAACACAAGCTTTCTGTATCTCTCTGCCTGATTTTAAAGCTCTGATCAAAGCATTCTCTGCTTCTGTACTAAGTTCTTGTACCACTGTGCAGCAAACTCCCAAAGCTGAGGAATGTTTAACCCTAGACTTACGCTTTCATGCGTAGGGTTTTTTTTCATACCTTATAGTATAGAAAGAATAAAAACAACAGAAATTATTGGTGGATTAAGAAGCTTGTTTTTTTAACTACTGAATTTGACAAATTCTGCTTGCCCCATCCATGGACAACATGGATTTTTCTAGGCTATGTCACCCCATTTTGATCCTATGTCTGGCGTGCCCAGCTGAATGCAAACATAAGCATAGAGAATTTTGTTGCTCTTTGAGGCGTTGCTTCATTCTTTACTTTCCTTCCACTACCTACTCACTCCCTGATAAAGCAAATATTTATCAAAAGAACATGAAAAAAAGCATTAGTCATCAAGAAAGTTTGTTTTGATAGTATTATTCCCACATTAACTTGATTAAATCTCTCTCCCTTGTATGTTGAAATTCCTGTTTGGTTATCAGACATGAACTGAAGTTATACAAGTATTCTTTTCATACGATAGTCAAAGTTTGTTTGTTTAAATGATTTTTACTGGATGGTGGTGTCAAATAATGTATCAAATTCTTCTTGTAATTTTCATCACATAGACTAAGAGTAACTTAATAATATCTTACTGAGGTAAATTAGAATGTATTTTAAAATACTTGGCCTTATGAAATGAGCTGAGAAATAAGTTTTTTTGCAACAATATACATTTCTGTGCTGTAGGAATACATTCCTTTTTCTTTATAAGCTTCTCTGTGCTGATAGGACCAATCTGACTGCAAGCGTAACAGCTGACTGCATAGAATCATTAAGAATCATAGAATCATTAAGGTCAGAAAAGACTTCTAAGATCATCTAGTGATCACAACCATTCATGTGGGGAAAAGTTTGAAAGCCTTCATTTAGATCAAAATTATCTGAAACAAGACTGCCTTGAGAGAGTGAATACAATTGTGAAATTTTGGGGTCATGGAGGAGTTCTGCTAGAGAATGCAAGATAATGGCCTCAAGTTGCTCCAAGGGAGATTCAGGTTGGATATTAGGAAAAGCTTCTTCAAAAGAGTAGGTAGGCACTGGCACAGTCTGCCCAGGGAGGTGCTGGAGTCACCATCCCTGGAGGTGCTGAAGAATAAGGTGCAGATGTGGCACTGAGGGACGTGGTTTAGTGGCCAGTATTGGTGGTAGGTGGATGGTTAGAGTAAATGATCTTAGAGGTCTTTTCCAACCGTAATGATTCTATGATTCTATGATAATTTCAGATACATTACTGGGAGATTTATGGATTTCAAGTTACAGACATGAGCCAACTAGAAGTGTGTTCTCTCTTGCAATAAGATTAATTAGTCAAATGCTTTTTAGAAAATAACCTTTTATTTTTGGCCTCACCTGACAGGATCAGCAAAATTCAATCCTTTCAACATATGGTGGAAATAATGAGAACACAGCCACTGTTGTATGTCTCCTTTGCTAAATACTGCTGATTAATCTACTCTCATGTGTGGCTTAGGAAAGCAGAAGCTTGTGCTTCAATGCCATGGCAGTTTCTCGAAAGAAATTAATATATAAAGACATAATGAACACTGGAAATTTAATTTAAGATTAGTTTTAAAACTTTTAAAGCTTTTCATTTGGGCTTGTTCATGAATCCTGCTGTGAAAGGTTGTAATCTTGCAAACAAATAACCATTTGAAAAGAAGGGGCAGGGCCAGCTTTCAACAGGAGGGCAACATCAATCTAATCTAATTTAAACTAATCTAACCACGCTTGTCACAATTTCATGTGTGTTTGTATTTATGTTCTGATATATTGCTTAGCAGCACAGCTTTGTTACACTGGAGATAACACTGTCCATGTAGAGCTACGTGGTGTAAAGCAAATGCATGCAATTTACTTTTATATTGAGGCTTATTTGTAGGCCGGGATGACCTCTTTCACCTTTTCTTCAGTTGATTAATGACTGTTCAATATCTTCACTAATGATCTGGATGATGGGGTAGAGTGTACCCTCAGTAAGTTCGCAGATGATGCAGAACTGAGGAAGTGGCAGATTCACTGGAAGATCATTTTGTTGTCCAGAGGAACCTGGACAGGTTGGAGAAATGGTCTCATGGGAACTTCATGAAGTTCAACAAAGGGAAATACAACATTCTACACCTGTCGTGAAGGAATTTAGCAACCCCTAGGTTCCCCAGCTGGGAAGCAGCTCTGCAGAAAAGGCCTTGGGAATCCTAGTGGACACTAAGTTGACGATGAGCTAGCCATGTGCCCTTGCCACTATGAAGGCTAGCAGTATTCCTGGGTGCATTAGTCAAAGTATTGCCAACAATTTAAAGGAGGTGGTCTTTTTCCCCTGTTCAGTCCAAGTGAGGGTATGGCTGGGATACTGGGTCCAGTTCTAGGCCTCACAGTACAGGAGAGACCTGGATGTACAGAAGGGATTCCAGTGTAGGGCCACAAAGATGCTGAAGGGCCTGGAGCACCTCTCATATGAAATAGCTGGCAGTGTTTAGCCTAGAAACTAGAAGGCTTAATAGACATTTCAACAAATTATATAAATACTTAAATGGAGGATGCAAAGAAGACAACCTGAGGCTCCTTCCAGTGGTGCTCAGTGCCAAGACAAGAGACAAATGGTACAACCTGGAAAACAAGAGGTTCCATCTAAGCATCAGAAAGCACTTCTGTGCTGTGTTGATCACAGAGAGCTGGCATAGGCTTCCCAGAGATGTGCTGGAGTCTCCTTATCGGAAATCTTCAAAGCCAACTGGATGTGGTCCTGGAAACCAGCCCTGGTGACCCTGCTGGAGCTAGTGGATAAGGTCCCTTCCAATCTCAACCATTCTCTGATTCTGTAACTAAGATGACAGCAATTTGTTGGCTTTTGGGCTGGATTTTCATTTTGTGAGAAGGGAATAGGACTCAGTTATGACATTTAAGTTATGTGTGATTGGTCAAGGTATGCGCACTGAATGATGCGGAATTATAGGACAAGAGGCAATGGCCTTTAGTTGTGCCAGGGGGAGGTTCAGGTTGCATATTGGGAAAAATTTCCTCTCAGAAAGAGTGGTTGGGCACTGAAACAGATTGCCCAGTAAGGTGGTGGAGTCACCATATTTGGAGGTGTTCAAGAAAAGGTTAGATGTGGTACTGAGTGATATGGTGTAGAGCAGTCACAGGCATGGGTTGATAGTTGGACTAGATGATCTTCCAACCTTAGTGATTCCATGATTCTATGAAATGAGGAGCCCAGGCAAGGTCATAATCACAGGAGAATGCTCATGGAGTTGTCCCATGATCACTGACTTTTGATATAAGATACAGTTGTAGTTTTAAAGGAGCAATCTCCATCCTGCTTCTCTTGTGGCCATATGTGAACCACACATTCTCTGAAGTCTCATGTCACTCCTTTTTGTATTGAGGAGAAAATCAGTAAAACAAATTATGCCTGTGAAGCAAAATTGTTACTTCTAACAATGTCACTAATTTCAATGCATCTGATAGATATCACGGTGTCTGATCAAAAATGAGCAATACTTTTTGTTAGAAAAGATCATGCATATACTAGATGGAAGAAATGGCTGAAAAGTTGGTCTGTTCAGTAGCTGACACGTAAGCATGCGTGGTGAATTTTTTTCCAGGATTTCTCTGAAGACTATCAGGGCTTTAGGAGTTGTTTTTCAGAAGACAAAATGCATATTGTATGAATGAATAGCAGAGTTGTTCCTGATGTCCTTTTGTTCTAGACAATATCCTGTTAAATATTAAAAAAATGAAATAGAAGGAGTGGAAATTCCACTAAAGTTTAAACCAGTAAACAATAGCTATTTGGGGAGTGATTAATCACACAAAAGCTGATGTATTGACTGCTTTTAACATATCGAGATCTGGTTATCTAAGCCAGCCCAAAATTTCAGATATGAGATACCCTGGCATGTAGATATGGACTTGTTGTGGTCAATGAACAATTCTGTCAAGTGTTTCCCACACCTACTGAATGATATAAAAGTTGACGGTCTCTGGAGTTTTCTTGAGTTCCTATCCTCCACAGCCTCTTGTTGAAAGAAAAATGAAGGCATTTGTAAGTATACACATTTTTATTCAATTTATATTATTAATTGTTCATTTTAAAATTAAAATATAGAAAAGAAGATATTCTGAGTAGTGGTGCAGTACTGGGACTAATAGGATCTATGTATTTGGGTTTTTTTTTGTTTGTTCATTGGGAAATCTCCCTGAAGTCAGTGAGAACATTATTTCAGTGGAGAATGTAGAACCTGACCACAGTTCATAAGGGGGATTTAGTTACGATTAAATAATTCCAATTGTGGAGACAAATTAAGAAGTAACCTGCCATATGACTTTGAAAGGTGCAAATAATGCCACAGTTGTTCTGCATTTTTACTATTAGAAGAAAAAAAAAAAAAAAAAAAGCTAATATCAGTAATATTACAGTGCAGAACTGTAATTGCTTTCAACTAACACACGTGTGGAGAGGGTAGTATTTCAAAGTGACAGCACAGCTGCTCACCTCAGTTTATTAACCAAATGTTTTGTCTCACCTTGTCTACTGATATGGCACTGCCCAGTGTTTCTGTTGGATGAAATGCTCATAAATGCTCATTCCTCTTATTACAGACTGCAATTTTCATTTTGCTGGGAGTCTTCTGGACTCAAACTTCTGCATTGGAGGTAAGTAAACTGGCAAGGCTACTGGTGCATGTACTTTAAAATGCATTATATTGATGGGAAGGGAGGGATATAATAGGAAGAACAGAAGAAACTAAAATGATGCTTACTGCCAAGCACAGAATAAGTAGCTTTAACTAAAGATTACAAGAGGCAAAAAGACAAAGAGGCAGTCCTGTGCAGCTGTATAGTAGCAAGAAATACAGGCAACATAGGTCCCCTTGGCTCAGCCTGAAGTTGGAAGACTCTTGCAGCCTTCTCTGCTGCCATGTACAATAATATAATATAAATATAATAACATAATTCTTCTTGGGCTGTGGTGTAGATCTGTCCCCTCCCCTCTCACCATGACTCAACCACTACAATTAGTTCCCACCTCAAGTGCCTCCTGAGATTCCTAGAAAGTTAAAGGATTTCACATTTATATGAAGCAATCACAATTACTGGCATATATTCTTAGTTTATACTGTGTCTTTAAAAGTGAAAACCAGATGAACAATGGTTTTATGCTTTTTACCAAAGAGTTATCTCCTGCCGGCACCTAACAATGAGTATGTCACCGGGACTATGACCATTGACAACAAGAAGAACTATGCTGATGTCCATGTCCGATCTGGCATGTACTCCTCTGACACCATTTTTGACTACCAGCACGTAAGTAAATCTAAGAATCTGCCTAGAATCTAACAACCTTTATGAAGACGTTTGTAAATTCAGATAAATTGTATTGGTGTGCTGTCATTATGAATTGCCCTGAAATACAGTTTCTTTGAAGACTCCCCTCACTTCTCCTCTTCTGCAATTTCTTTTTCACCCACATGATGATGCATTTTTATGAGACTTGTGATGACATGGTGGTCATTTGTGAAAGTGAAAAGAAAGTCACTGACCTCAATGCAAGAGAGTCAAGAAATGGCTGCTGTCACTTGTGTATTGCAAATGGAGCAGGAGTCCATGGGAAAAGAGCACTCAAGTCTTACAGACAGACATTAAAGTCTCTTTTATTTCCCAAAGGTGATAATGCAAATGAGAAGTCATTCTACAGTAGTCATTTTAACCACCTTATGTTTCTTCTAGATGGCCCTAAAGAGGAGGAAGAATCAACACACATTAGTAGTAACCATTTTTAGTGAATTACATTTTATTTTATTTTATTTTATTTTATTTTATTTTATTTTATTTTATTTTTTATCACAGGGATATATTGCAACAAGGCTGTTTGCACGACATGCTTGTTTCATCATGAAAATTGATGAAGCTTCCATCCCTGAGCTGAAAGAGATTGGACGCCAGGCTTTTGAGAGACAGGTGATGTTGTAGAAAAATTCATTGTGTATACAAAAAAAAGTCTACTGTGTGCAAGCTACAGGGCTCTAAGAAGACCTGTTGTTCTTAGGAATGTCTACTAGTGGTTAGCAATGATGGAACAGATCTGACAAAATAGAACTTCAAGGAAATATCACACAGAACATGTCAATATTTTGTGCTTGACATCATTTGAAATAGTTGCATTTGCAGAACAGAATTCAGAAGTCAATTTACTTTGACTGAACTGTGATTTTTCTGGCACAACTTATGACAGTCCAACAGTAGCACATTTGCTATTGCACTTCTTACAGCGCCCTTATGGACTGGGAGAATTAATTAATTTGGAAATTGCTAGACTATGCAGTCAATTAACAATTTATTAATTATCAATACAGTTCAGCTTAACTGTATTGATAGAAATAGTATCTAGTGAAATTTGTTTCTGAACAGGCTGGAAAAAAATATTTTAAAACATGTATTCCTTAGCTAAAGCTTTGTACGAGACAAAGAGATTTAGGGATTTTTCTCAAAGGCTACCTCAGCCACATGAAACCAAAGTTAGGCTACTAATGACTTCTACTATTTTCTCTTTAGACTATGAGGAAAATTTATTCTCCACGAGTTATGTGGGTACAGTTTCAATCTGGTAATGCCATGTTTGGGAGCATCAGAGAGTGGCTTCGCTATGGTAAACCCATTGAGCAACTCTGCAAGGGTCTACCTCTCTACAAGCTTACAAAGAGTGAACGTAAGTAGGAAAAAGAAAACATTTTTTTTCCTTTAGAACTAACTCCATGTGGCAACTTTGAGAGGAGAGCACATATTGTCCCATTTTGTAGAGGGGGAGTAAACTGCCTGGCAAAATTGAAAGAGTAAGGCTCTAGGATGCTTTGGAAAATCTATTAAAGCACGTTTTGCCATCATTTGGTATCTAAATATCTAGTACAGCTGTTCCAAAGTGGTTTGTCTAGTGTCACAGAGGACTCAGTTGTATCCAATGGTATGTATGGTGGCCCCATAATGATACCTGATGCATACCGTGACTGGAAATGAGAAGCCCAAAGGTGATTTAAAGCCATACAAATGGCTTTAATTCCTTTCTTTGTGTTACACCATCAAAATTTTCAACAGTGTCCATTGAGACCAGCAGGAGACTTGAACAAGGCCACGACTGGGGATTCTGTTTATGTATTTAACAGACTCTTCCTTGGTGGACACAGGAATCTTGTCACTGAAAATATTTTCATTTTTTTGTTTTTGTTTTAGCACTGACTAATTCCAACAGCTGTGCCAGTGCAGGAATTCCATCCATTTTGGGCATTAATATCTGTGAAATACTCAGAGAAAACTACTGATCTGGACAGTCCTTCTGCATGGAAATGGCTCATTTCTCTATGTGCTTTTCTGATGGTACACATGTTCTTAAAATGGAAGAAAACAAAATCAATTTACCTGTTCTGAGCTTTGAAAGCAACAAACATATGCTCTACAAATAAAGATAATGTTGTAATTCAGATGCTTTGTCTTCTTTCTTCATTCAAAAGTGGAACAGAAATAAACTAGGACTTCCCAGAGGTTTTCCTCCAGAAAAGATGTTTTGTTTTGGTGCATTTGTACACTAGGCTGTGACATGACATAGGCAGTGGGTCATGCTAATGGAGAAAAAGAATGGGTTTTCCATTGAAGAACTTTCCATTGGCACCAGCACCCATGGTCTTCAGGGACTGATTCACATATGTTTGCTAGTAGGAAGGAGAGAGGGACTGAGGAAACAAGCAAATGAATGGATAGAAAAAGGGAGGGAGTAAATATATGTTATCAATTGTCACAGGAATATTTCATAGTATTTTTATTTGGATTTGGTTTAAACATTATTGTTAGAGAAGCATCTGAAACAAAGCCCCAGGGAGGTATTCCAGAACTGTGGAGTACTGAGGGACATGGTCAGTGGGCATGGTGGGATGGTTGGGGATGGACTTGGGGATTGCAGAGGTCTTTTCCAACCTTCGTGATTCCATGGTTCTGTGATATCTCTGGAGCTGCTTAAAATACAAGAAGAAGCAACACTGGTGATGCCTGTGTGCTTTTCCTGTGAGTCTCAGCAAATGGTTGAGATCACACGTATATGCTTGGTGTGTATTTTGGGCTGGAAGACTGAATATCTGTAGTTTATTGGAGCCTTGCTGCCAAATGGCAAGGTATCCCTCCCAATAGTCCAGGAAGCTAGCCTCAGGTCTGTGATTTATTATTTTCAAATCAGGCTCATGGTCAAGCCACCTGCCATGTATTAAAAGAGCATTTCATCATCTTATGGTAAAACTATTCTTTTGGATTAATTACAACAGGCCACAGGTTCTTTGTGATACAGATAATGTTCTGGAGAGTCAAACTTCGATAATTAAACCCAAGATTATTTATGTGTATCTCCAAGATATGGGATAGTTTCTGATTGGAAGTGACGTTCACTGGTGGGAAGTGGAACTGGGACTTGAAGTTGTGATGTTCTTGGCTGATGCACAGGAGACACAAAACACCTCAAAGCACACTTTGATAGCACTTGATAAGAGTGTTCATGTGGGTTTTGACCTTCAAAACTTTTCTTGGTGTTGCAAGATTCTGAGAGAATATTCTTTACAAACTAAGGCCTTAAAAAACTAAGTTGGAAGCCATAATCTTGTCTCCACGTGACAACCACCACATTTCAACCCCTTCCTTGTGTATTATTCTTCTGTTATAAGGCACGAAAGTCATCACGAAATCCTCTGGGTCAGATGAACTCTGCAAATGTAAAAAGTAATTGCTTTAATTATTTCATGCTGTGTATAACTTCGCATTATTTCTCTAGGGATGGTGTCCTGGCATCAACTACACCTGAAACTGACGTAGACCCCAAGAGAACAAACATAGAGCATTCAGAGAGGCAAATCTTATTATTCAATGATTATTATTTATTCTCTGATTATTTGGTTATATAAATGATATATATAAAAATGCTAAATTACAAACAATTCTATTATTAAGTTGTTAAAAAAATAATTAGAATTAGTCAGTGCAATTTGGTTTGCTGCCTAACTGCAATACTGATGAAACTGAACATTTTGTGCAGTGTAGTGATGCTCCTTTGAGACTGCTCCTGTTGCTAACAGTATAACTGAAATTAGTGGCTTTAAAGCAGCCCTCTATGTACTACATTTGTATTGATTAAAGGAAGATGTTCTCAGACATGTAAATGAGGTCTGGTTAGAACAACAAAGTGGTTATACAAAGCTGTAAGAGATGCAGGGCCAAAGAAGAAGAGCAGTGCTATGTGAAGTCCTATTCTCCTCTTGTGTAATTGCTTACAGATGCTGAACACTGTTCTAAATGGGCAAAATAAGAAGTGAATTGCTGCCTTGATATTAATGAGGAGAAACTGAAGGACAATCTATCCTGTGCAATTTAGACCTTGAATGTAATCCTATTGGCACCACTAAAATATCATCGATTTCAAAGATCATACAAGAAATGGCTGCAGAGCAGAGGAAATTAATTCAGAGTTTGGTAACTGTAACCGCAGGACAAACAGAAATGTACACCCACTTCTGAACAAGAGCAAAAAAAAGGACCTATGCATGAGAAAAAATGTTGATATTATATCTTTTTGATACTGTAGTTGGCCAGTGCTGTTTCCTGCTGACTGTGCCACCATTTGCCATATGTTCTGTGTACCCATTTTATACTATAATTAATCTGTTTTCACAATTTTACAAGCTGATGGGTGTTGTTGTTGGAGTACAGCAAAAGACTAAGTAAAAAGCAACAAGAGGTGAAGTATCCCTGGAGATATATATGGTCCATTGGTTGCCTTAAACAACTGTAGTCTGAAACTGTTTTTGATCTTTAAACCCACAGCCTGACAGCAAAGTTCTGAACTGAATGTATAATCTGATGGAAAATTAAAACTTTCATTTTACTTCGCACTTAATTTAAGCATGTGTTCTACATATCACAGAGCTTGTTAAATATGGGTCATCTATTGATAAGGATTTTTTTATATTGTGAATTCTGAGACCTCTGTCTGGAATGGATGGAAAATTCCCACTGCTTTCCATGAAAGGAACCCATAGAGCACAGAACCCATTGAAGTTCCTAAGTGGAGAGCAGCCAACAACCACTCTCAGAAACAATGGGAAAGTTATGTTCACAGTCAACAAAGGAGAGTGCTACTGCCAAAAGTTAATGTGCAGAGTTGATTGTGCATGGGGCTGATTAGCCTTAAGCATAAGATAAACACCTGGAAAACAGCACAGGCGTTTGGTATATCTGCATGAGAACATGTGAAGGGCTCTGGGATCCCACCAGGACTGGAACCCAGATCTAGCATGAAAATGAGGAAAGGAGACAGTGCACAAGCTTAGATGCTAATGAGACATTGGTAGAAGGAGACTGGAAAAGAAGAGTATGGTGGAATGAGTCTAGAGAAGACTATTGTGATGTGACTCTTACCATCTTAAAAGTCATCAAATCTATCCAAGAGCTTTCCATCCAAGTAATACGCATTGTGGAGATCTGGCTTGGTTTACATCTAGTCCCTTCCTATAAAAGGTGTAGCATATATGTAGAAGTAAATGCACTGGGAGTGTGCCTGGGTGACTGTGAGTCTGCACGTGCACGCACGTTGTCAGCATTTATATGTTAAAACAGCATTTATCCGAGGTTGAAATATCTAATAATCCTGATTATTCGCTTCCAGCTTTTTAAAAGCCAAAAAAGTTTTCAAAGGCATGTCTGGAATCCGAGCAATGGTATCATCGAATACACACTGACAGGCAGCTAAAATACGTGAAGCATTTGGGGATGGCAGAATTAGCACGCATTCCAGTCACATCCCCATGTCTGCTGCAATTAACCTTTCTTGATCCTTCATATCAGTGGGCAGGAAGCATCTCTGGTTCCTCACTGCCAAGGACACCAGTTTATCTGGTCACCTGTGCTGCACATTATGGTCTTTTTAACACTGAACTCATTTAATAGAGAACTTCCACACCGTAAGTAGTGCACAAGACTTCCCAAGGTCAATTTGCGGCCATTTTAAAATCAGAGATTAACCCAGAAACTCCGACTCCTGTGAGCAATACCAACGAAATGAAAGAGACTGCTAAAATGAGGATTGACAGATTTTCCTGTAGATATTGTCAATTATAGGAGTTGGACTCAATGATTGTTATGGGTCCCTTCCAGCTTGGGACAGTCTATGATTCTATATGAGAAAATACTTTCCAGTTTGCATCAAGCAACAAAGAGGAATAGCTATCAACACCAGCAAATTTTGCTTTATAGGGCCGAATTCTCTTGAAGTCATACAGGCTGAAGAATTAAGCCCATTACTTGAAACAAGAATTGTGCTGTCTGGGCCAGCAAGCCAAGGATGTGAATCTGATTGCCCTCATTTCCTTGAGTCTTCCCACCCTTTTAGTACTAATGATGCACAGTGATGGGAAAAAAAGCCCTCAACAAAGCAACATGTCAAGATCTACATGCAAGAATAAGAGGAGTTATTTCACTCAAGGGAATGTATGTGCTCAGAATCAAGGTGCTTAATTTTATGTACTCAGATCTTAAATTATTGGCCAAAGAGGAGGTGAGTTTGGTTTTGCAAGGTTTTGCATTTTGTTTAAGGTAATATCTCGGCAAATGAACCACAACAGATACACCAAGGCATGTAGCCCAATTCTGATGGTCCACACTTGCGTTCTTCAGATAAGAGCTGAATGTGATTTTGGTTGACCACTAGATGGCAAATTGTTACAGCAATCTCAATTGTTATGCTTTTTTGTCTGTATTTCAGTGGGAGTCCAGGTTGTCAGTGAGACCTTGATCTGACTGGGCTATTGAAAACAACAATGGGGTGCAAACCACAACACAAAAATAAAATAAAATGGATTCCTATCTCATAATATTAGTTGTTAATTCTCTTTAATATATGTATACATATTCCTTTCTCTTATAAAGCATTACAGTTGCAGAGGGTTCGTTAATCAGATTTCAAATCATAGAAACACAAGTAGCAAAGGTTGACACCGTTTGAATTGAATCCTTCCTGTTTCAGAAGAGGGATACAGCAACAAATGAAAGATAAATCACACCAATAGCATCCTGACCATGACCATAGGTAAGGAGGGAAACCGCAGAACTCCCACATTCTCCTTATTCCCCTTCCTTGTTGGATAGAAGCCATTGCATGTTGGATAGAAGCCATTGCATGTTGGATAGAGAAGCGGATGTATCATACAGATACATCCAACAGTGGTAGCCACCAACCTTTGAATCCCACACATAGGAAGAAGGGGCTGTTTTCATATAAGGACACTCCCTGATTGAGAAATTTGCCCTGAGCGCTCCGGGAGGTGTTTGACAGTGTCACATTAAGTGGTGTCCCTGGGTGCAATGCACTGAGAGCTGAGCCAGAGCACTCTGCCACTCGTTCCTGATAAGCAGAGCCCTTTAGCACCAGGGACTGTGAGGGGCTTGTTCCATGCTCTCAATGAGATAAGCTGCCATCCGCGCTTCACAAGACACTCCTATCTGCCAAGGCACTCTGAGAAAAACTGGGAGATGTGCAGTCCAAACCGCAATCTTAAATGTGGGGGTTTCGTGAATGAAATTGAGGAACCACCAGAAGTGTGGTAGAAAAGACACAATTTGGTATTCAACTGAATGAGAAATACAAGTGAGGAAGGCTGCTGGCCATCCTAAATTATCCAGTATAATTCCAATCCTCAAATTACAGAATCTGAAATGCCATACATTTTAATTCCTTCTATTTTTAAGGCTGTATTTTGGCAGTGTCTTTGAGATGGATGTCTCTTCTACTGTCACATAAAATTTAATCTCCTTTTTTTCTTTTATTCCAACCCTAACATCAAATAAACAGAATAAATATTAGACATGCTTGTCTGATGTTTCGTCGTGTTTTGTTTATGTGATTACAAGCTGTTGGCTTTGTAAGAGCCATTTCATGCTTAGATATCAGACAACTGTCAGAAAATATTCCAGCTCTGCCTAGTAGTCAGGTTGTTAATTAAATAATTTTGAGTTATTAATCAGAGTTGTCACCAAAATAATTTCTGATGAGTGGAGTCCATTTTCTTCAAACTCATTCTTCAAGGTTAAAAATTCTAAAACAATGGAATTATTTAGTCATTGCTCCCAAGAGCTTTGTATTTTAGGGCTTTGGGAACATTTCAATGGAGTTGTCATTAAAGAAAGCTGTTCCTCAAAGAGTCCATTTGGACAGCTGAGAAAGGGGAACAGCTCTGGAGAATTCTGCAGAGTTTTGTCCTGGAGTTTTGCTTCTCTAAGTGTCACTGAGGGTTGCCCAAAGTTTAACATCCACATGAATCCAAAACGCCACCAAATAACTGGATGATGACAGAAGGAATTTCAACAATGTGAAATTGAAACTTTCTCTTGACCCTTTTCTATTAAGCTGCACTGTTAAGTGTGATAAGAAAGCAGCAGAGACAAAAGTCCTGTATTAACTTTATCACCACAATTATTAACATAAAGCCCCCTGCACTATCACAATATCAAACACCCCTCTTCGTATGATCCGTCCTCATTACTGCCATCCTCTTACTACTATCCCTGCCAGTCCTAGCCGCCGGGATTACAATAATATTCAATAATAATTCAGTTAACGTGCCTGTTAATTAGCATTACAATACACTTTCATTGTGAAGATCTCACATACTGATATACATTCATATATGTATTTTTGAACATGTCCCATTGGATTTCAATTGTTAGACCAAATTAATAAATGATGTGATCTTTAAAGGCACTAAATTTTAAGTGGTCTTTTTTATATCATTAGGACATAATCACAGAAATACACAGATGAAGATCTGCGTATTCTCAGAGAATGGGTGTGAAGACAAATCAATCAATTTCTTGAGATGCCTCTCATCTCTTACATCATATAAGCCAATGTTGAGTATAGTGCTGCTGCAAATAGCCACATTAATGTACTTTTGATCACTCGTGTCGGTATATTTTGAGGAAAGATTAAAATTAAATGCTGAAATGTGCAGAACCAGACACAAGAGCAAAAGACTTAATCCTCATGTAAAGATCTAAGAATTTTCCATATCATTCCCTCATGACAAGACTGAGCTATATACTTGACTGCATGCTAGTCCAAGTTTCCCAATTAAACATGAAGAATTTCCAAGTTACACTGGGAAATGGATGATTTTCCAGACACAAGAAGCTTGGACAACAAGGCCATGTGCTCACAGTGAATGTGACTGATGGGACACTGACAAGAAAGCACTGCCCAGCTGATTTCAGTCTTCTTTCTGTTTCAGTGGCTGAGGCTTTGTGCTGAAGAATCTCTGCTTATCGCTGTTTATTGTCCCACCTCATGGCCAATGACCCACGGCTGAGAGCAGGTTGCAGTAGTGCAAATGCACTAGGGGACACAAAAGGGACTCCTTTTCCTGTGACACTCCTTTTTCTCTTTTCTTTTCTTTTCTTTTCTTTTCTTTTCTTTTCTTTTCTTTTCTTTTCTTTTCTTTTCTTTTCTTT